>BMAW01105893.1:142661-162661 GCA_019974015.1 Nephila pilipes | reverse complement strand
GCATTTAGGTACCATTTATGAAAATAATAATCCATAAATTTTCAAAATATGTTACTCATCATATAGAAAACAATGCACAAAAAATAGTGAACCAAAATATATAAATATAAAAAATATATAATTAAAATTATAAAATATAATATAATAATAAGATATAATATATTAATATAATATAATATAATATATTAATAAAATGTAATATAATTTAATTATTTAATAAAATAATAAAATATGTAATATAATAAAATATGTAATATAATAAAATATGCAATAAAATAATAAAATATGTAATATAATAATAAAATATATTGTATAATAATAAAATATAATAAAATATATAATATAATAATAAAATATAATGAAATATATAACATAATAGTAAAATATAATAAAATATGTAGTATAATAATAAAATATAATAATAAAATATAAAATATAAATTTTGAGTGTAAGAAATATTTTTTTTTAATTTAGGTATTAAATATGATATAAGAAATATTATTTTTAAATTTAGGTATTAAATATGAAATAAAAAATATTTTTGTTTCACTATATGCCCACTTTACCGAAGCCTGAAAACTTTAGAACCATATTGTGTAAATGGTACTTAAATACAAATATATCTCACAAATCATGTTCATATTCAACTAAGAAGGGAAACAAGCTTTTGTGACTTGAGAATTACTTTTATAATTCTGTAAAATGATCAAAACATCAGTAGCATTCACACAAAAATTCTAAACTCTAATGATAATATGAAAAGATAAGTACCACAAAAAAGTCTTAGATAAATTCCTCATAATTCCTGGTACACTTAAATTGAAACTAATGAAGTACAATGCAGGAATTACTCGTATTCATCTTATATAAGTTATTAACTGTCATAATTCAAACATTTTTTAATGTTATAAATTTTTTTCAATCGACTGATTCGAATTTTTTTCATTTTACAGGTTTTGCTGTGAATTTTTACCTCAGATTCCAAGCTTAATATCTTCAGTGTTATTTGCTGTCCACCCGATACATTCAGAAGCTGTAAGTATTTTATTACAGCTTTCCCCATAACCATGTGTCACTGTGTAATATAGTATAACATTTTATAAAAACCATTGCAATGTTTATATTCTGTTTTTAAAATTGTGAATGAAAACTTAAAGAGTAAAAAAATAAATATTTTCATTTCTATAGCTATAAAATAACATATAAATAAATATATAAAATTTAAAAATAAAAACTTTTTCTGTGACTTTAATGTCTCATTGAAACAAAGTTATACATTTTTTTTTGGCAATTATTTCATTAAGTATACTAATTAGCAATTTAAAATGCATAATTAAATAGATACAGTTATTACTGTGCTGTTATTTCTATATTTTGTCAGAAAGTTAGATATAGTCAAATTCTGAAAATTGTATTCAAATTTGACAAAAAAATATTTTTCGATCTATTATACTTAAGTGGTTGATTAGATTGAATTTGATAAAAAAAAAAAAGAAAGAAACTTATGATTGTAACAATTATTTCTAAATTTTTTAGAAGGAATAGACATTCTTAGATCTTCAGACACGAATTTCATCTTCAACAACCTTAAAAATGCTTTCAAATATCTTTTTTTGTATCAATTTTTCCTACCACTCATCTTTCTAGGATACCTACAAAACTTACGACAGGTGTCAGTTCCTCTTTGTGCGCCATCCGTTCGACGTTGAGTGGGCATTTCATGTGATATTCTTTTACTCCTCCGAAACTAAACCGAATAAAAGAAGCATAAGTCAGCAATGAAAGAAACAATTTTTCAATTCTAACAAAACACTATTGAATGCAACAGTGAATTAAGTTATTAGTACTATCAGCTTCCTACAGATGGCAGCACCACGTTCTAACGATTTCCTTTCTTTTTTTTTAATCTTTTTCCATTCTTACAGTTTAATTGAGTCGATTTCAAACGTCAGAGACTTAAACCATTTTTCTTGCCATCAAAACTTAGAATTCTTCCTTTTTTCTAGGTAACCGGTGTTGTGGGACGAGCGGAACTGCTCTCGTCCATATTTTTTCTTCTAGCACTACGGACTTATATCCGATCGAGGCGTCAAAAGGGACCTAATGGTAAGCTCCACGGATAAACACAATTTCCTTCTTCTTAACATCCAGGCACCTAATAACTCTTGCGGAATAAAAGAATTCCATGATTCTGAATCTCTCAGGGAAAGAGAAAAAAAATATCTTCTTTTGTGGGGTATCGAGTTACTCCGTGGGCTCAGCTTTTGTTTGCTCCGAGTAGCAGTAGCGACGGCCTGGGTAAAATTGGATGAAAAACTCTCAAAATTACTTTCTTTTGAGCTCAGCATCACAGAAATTTTGTGTTAGTTTCTTATTAAAGAAAGAAGTTGAAGCAAACCCGTTTAATCGTTTTTCGGTGTATAAAAGTGCTTTGAAGTACTGCTGTGGATTCTTCTCTTTTTAAATGAAGAATAATACAGTTGCAAACATTTTATCCAAGATACCACTTGGAGAAAAAGGTTACGAATTGTTTCTTAAGATTGGTATTTTTAAAATAAAAGTCAGTTAGAATTGAAATATTAGAATAAAGACGCATTTACTGTTTTAATTATTTATTTGTTACTTTATTCTACTACAACAGATATATCTACATTTTTTAAATATAATACTTCTTATATATCTTTGCATATACGTTGAAAATACTTTCTGGTATAAATACACGTAGAAGACAAGCAAGAATGAAAAGAATTAAGAGTTCTTTGAGAGAAAATTGTTTAACAATAAGGGCACTTCTCAAAATGAATAAAGTTCTATCCGAACAATATTTATTCAAATACCACTATCTCCTTCCGAGCAACATTATCAAATAAACTAAAAAATATGTTCTCTTAAATCACACTAAATATAATCTTATTTCAATCATGAAAACTTTTTTATTTTTGAAGAAAGGAGCTTTATCATTGATTTTCTACAATTACAAATCATTAAAATTGCGTATAGGAAATTTTAAGATGAATTTAAATATCTTAAAGTAGAATTTTTAAAATAAAGTAAATCTGTGCTGAATTTTTAGAACACCAATTATTAAAATAAAACAAATCTGTGTTCTCAGTTATCTGAAATTTTAATTTCTTTCTTTTCTTCACAAAATTGTTTAACATAATAATAGCAGTTATAATACTTTTTTTTCTTTTTAATGTTTATATTTTTGTTGCAAATTCTAATACAGAATAAAAATCAGTTCTTATTTAAACAATTAGCCGTAATCATTTCAATTCAAAGTTTAGGTACTGAACATCCATATTTAATAAACGAACACAAACGTCTTTTCAAACAATTGTTCATTGCATTTGTTTGAAATCTTGAAATATTTTCGATATATATTTATTCTATTTCTAATAGCATTGAAATGGGATTTAGAAATGAAATCAAAATTGTTTAATCCTTTGTTATTCCAAAACTCCAATGAAATCCTTTTAATTAACTTTTAATAACTCAAATAATATTCATATGAATAAATTAATCAAACTGCCTTTTGCAACATTCAATCACGATTGCAAACAATACCGAAAGATTTATCGGACTGCATCGATATCTCTTTAAACAAAACAAACGATTCAATAAATTTTAACGATGTACAGTATATATATACAATTTCACACGTTAATTTCAAAATGATAACGATATATTTATTTAAGGGAAAATATGTATCATGTATCCAATAACAGCATTATGATTAAATCTATTCTTCGAGAAATTCAATGTAGAAATGCATTCAAATACAAGTTGGAAAAATACCTTTTACTCTATTCAACCAGCTGTTTCCTCCATATCGAATGAAATCATTTAATTCACCTCACATTGAGTAAGTTTTAATTAATTTTCCGCTCATAAAACAACATTCAAGCTAATAAATGAAACAAAATTTATATTTTTAATACTATTCAATCAAACGTTATTCAAAATTCAGAAAGATTTATTGCTACAGTAATGCTGCCTCCAAATAAGACAAACCTAACTCATTCCAATAAGTATTAGTTATTATTGATATTTAAAAACAGTCTCGTATACTACCCTCGCGTATTTGTCATAATATGGATATATATATTTGATGCCATTAAAATTGTAACGATTGGTTATTTGCGTTCTGTTGTTAATTTCCTTGGGGACTCTATACAAATTTAATTACGAAAAACAAAACTTCTACCCAATCAAATGGAATGTGTGATTGTTTTATTAACGTCACACTGAGAAGCAACAGCTATTGATGAAGAACCTCGTAGTTTTAAATCTGGGTCAAGTGACGACGACGACACCTGAGTTGGAACCTTCCTCTCCAAATTTCCACACCGTGCCTCCGGAGGACTAAGGCCTGAACCATATTTAACATACATAAGCCCCGCATCACGGCGGGTCTTTAGTGGAATCGAGACTCGAACCCACGCCTTGGCGAAAACAGTGCTGGCCATGAGCCTGCGACCATGACCACTAGGTCAAATGAAACATGATTCAGGTAAATTAGTCAGACTAAAAAAGTGTAATGAAGGGATAGTGAAAAACAGATACATAAGATATGCAGGAATCAGCAAAAGAGAAGCAGGATTGAGAAGGAATTGAATAAAGCACGGAATATACTTCCTAATTATCATGATTGACCAGGAACTTTTTATAATATGCAAGCATCATTATAAATAACACCAAAAATTTATTTAACTGGGCTGTTATTAAAAAACGTAATTATTTTTCCTTCTGATCTTGGTGAAATACTGCAAGGGTTATTTTAAATCTTCAGATATAAGGATCCAGATACAATTTTAAAAATTTTAAGATACATTTTTTTCTTTCGGTTATAGATTATTGGTAGAGCACGAGAAAAAAAATTAGACACTTAGACTTGTTTTTGAATAACAAATGAATTTTCCTTTATAAATTAAAATAAATGTTCTGAGTTTTCTGTATTCATTCCCCCCAAAACTAGAGCTTAATTGCATCAAATACTAAAAAATCAATCGTGTGTCTCGTAGATACGAAGAGATTGCTAATGCTCTACCTGTTAATTCGACCATTGCAGTGTTAATGTCGTTTTATTGCTTCATGATACTCTAAGACGGAAGAAATGATGAAGTGGACACCTATTCTAGTATCTCACCAGCCAAACTTGTTCATCCTAGCGTGACGACTAAGAATCCAGACCTGTTTAACGAGCAGTTTTCTCCATTACTTCCCACGTCAGTCATTTGTAATAGAAATCAGGATTTGATTCTTCACCTTAACCACGAATCTACAGTGGCCCGAAATGAAAACAGAATCCATGTATTGACAAAAAGTCGTGTTTAATTGAACGATTACGAGCTTTTACGAGAGCAATATTAAAGTCGAGTTGTAGCGCTGTCACTACCTTATTAACGCTACAGAGATCATAAAGTTTAATTAAATAGTCATTAAGTTTCTAAATCCAATTGAAAAGATGTCAGAAAAAGAATAACATGGGTTCTTTTAACTATCTTCACAGATTCACTCTCTATCGAATCTCTCTAAACTCGCCCGAATCCTAGCTTTGAATTAAATAATAAAGTCTTAGCTTACCAAGTATATCGCAAAGAATGACACAATTCCTCAATGCTTACTGAATAACTAGGAGCTACTTTTAATCAATTTTACTACAAACGATCAAATGCAACCGTTCACTCCAATTAACTTACTAGCATCTCGTTATAATCCATTGACCTTTCATTCCCTTCAATTCTATTTCGCTTATGTATCACTCACACCTTACTCCTAATTCAGTTCCTTACAATTTTATCTTCATATTATTTGCCCAATCACGTTTCATTTGGTTGACAAGGAGTTGGAATTTTATGCGGTGCAATTTTTTTAAAAAATCTCCAAAGTTTGTGAAGATGAAACAGAGAAAAGCCTAACGTCACAGAGACATATATTCGAATTCTGAATTTTCCAAAAAAAAATTTTACGTAAAATAATGAAGATTACTTCATGTTAAATTTATATGGCCTCAAATTCCTGCGTAGTTTGAATGGGAATACCTAACGAGAGACAGTGGGGGGCGGTAACGTAGTGGCCGCAGTCATGAACTCGTGACCGGCATTGTTTCCGTCGAGTCACGTGCTCGAGCTCTGATGTCCCAATCCCCAGCCATGTAAAGGGGCTGATGCCCGTTAAATCTGTCAAAGTACCGAATCCTCCTCTTGGTGTGGTGTGGAAATTTGTAGAGAGGTTCCAGCTCTTTCGTCATTCGACCGAGGCTCAAAATGACGAGGTCTGTCACCAGTAACCCTCGTGTTATTTTTAAGTACAACGTTAATAAACAATCAATTAATTAAGCCCCCAGTAGAGCTTGGAGCTAATTAATCATTCTTTCGAGGGGAACATAAAGTTGTGTGTGGAATTCAGTAGATGTAGATATTAATTAAGATATCACTCTCGTTATTGATCTTGGCTCAAAATGAGATGGTTCATTGCTAATTCTCCATAATTAGTTTAAAGTGACATTAATTTCATTGTATTGGGGAAGAAATGTAGAATTCATACAATATCTGATAATTTTCTTTTTTCTTTTTTTTTTTTTTATCTGTTAAAGAGCAAAAAGAAAAAGAGTACCTTTCAGTTAACCGAGTGCAAGTTCCTAACATCACATTTATTTTCAGTTTTGGTGACAAAGCAGCAAACTAACAATATAAACAATTCCAAAAATAAAATAATTCATTTTCATAAAATGAAGAACGCATTTTATTTGAACTTATTTTTAATTAACTATAAAAAAAATAAAGAAGTGTTAATTTAATTCAGTTACTGTGCTCCTCAATTCAGATAAGCAAATCAGCATTAAATAGTTCCGGTTGCTATGTCAGTAATGGTGACTGAAACTATATTTGGCGACTCATCGCTTGCACCCGGCTAACGAAATTGTACCTAAAAAAATTATTATGCCAGATAACAAACCGCAAATTTTATCATTTTAAGAATCGACTATAAAAAAATTTCATACATTATTTATAATTTTTAATTTTAATAAATCCGTTTTAATTGTCTTTATTCAAAGGAAGTCTGATTATAAACGAACAGAAAAAAATCTCATACAAAAATCCATTCACAATAACAAAATAACACCGAAAGATTTATCGAGACTGTTGTATCGCAGTCTCTAAGCAAAACAAACCAACTCTGTCCAATAAATCTTAATGATCTGCGATATCTGAATACAATCTCGCGCGCTACTTTCATCTGTTGTGTCGCTGAACAAAAAGCTCCAGTGCCCAATAACAAGATACCCTATCACTCGAAGAACAGCTGTGACCAGCAGCTCAAGAACAAGAAAGGACCCTGTAATGTTCCGAGTAACAGGGTGACTAATAATAATAAAACCGATTCCCTGATGACCACTGCAACTGTAACTGAAATGGAGCGCTTTCTTTTTGTTGTTGTTGCACCTCGCGTTGATCGTAAGTCGTAACGCTGGAGTGTAATGAGGCGAGGAAGATGACACCGACTGGATAATAAAACCCTGTTTGATTTTCTCGTCTTCTTTACTATGTACGAGATGAGTTACGCCCCAAGGTTAAATACATAAAAGGGCGGTGTCGGCCTAAATATGACCAGTGGATGGTGGAAAAGAGAAGGGGTCGTTGGATGGAAGGCTTCCATAAATAAAAGTGTGTTAAGTTTATCTCGTGGAAAAGCCTGGTGGCAGGAAATAGTTTGTGTATAACAATCCTTCGGAATTTTTATCAAGTTATGACTGCTACAAAAGGTTAATTTTCGTGACAGGTAAGATTTTCTGTGTCATCGGGTAAGATGGTGATAAGAGTTTATGTTCGGGGGAAGATATCCTTCTTTCCGGGATGTGTGAAGTGCTTTTGAAGAAAGTTTTATAGATAATCTTCGGGGTTGAAACTTGATAATGACGGAGGAAATAATCCATAAAACTTTAAAATATTCATTGCGACATTAAAAAGATCTAAAATATTATTCTGAAATAAAGTTCTATTGAAATTTTTAATGTATAAAGGATAGAAATAAGGGTACATTTTATAATTCATAGATGTTATTATGGAAATAAACCACTCTAGAATTGCAATGGAACTACCTACGAAAAACAGTTCACGAAGTTATATGGATATTTAATAATATTTATAAAGGAATAAAGCACCTTCGTTATGATGTATACATATTTCTTCGTATCTGTTGTCCACAATGGAAAATTCACAGTAGAGCTGTTTAGAAAGAAAAGCTGAGAATTATATGAGTCGCTCAGAAGCCAATGAGCTTATGTCTATTTTTTGATGTTTTCTGCTTTTCGTAAATTTTAATATAATTAATAATTCTTAATTATTAAAGAATTTACTCGTTACTTCCTTTTTTCTAGACAAGACAGCTCTTTTTATTGCTTCTGAGTGTCTTATATAACAAATTCAGAAGCCATTGTCAATAAGTGAACTTTTTATCAACATTTTTTATGTAAACTTTGAAATAAAAACTAAATTATTCTTCGTCTTTCGATATTTATTGGTAACGATGAAAAACGACACATTCATAATAACTGTAGTTTTTACATCTGCTTTACAGATATGAAAAGAATGCCAATTTTTATCGAGTTTTATGTATGCGCTTTCTTTTAATTTGCAATATCTTAACTTTGGTTAAAACATAACAATGTTACATTGAAGTGCTTGTGATAATTATTGTGTTATCAAAAATATTAAATAATTTTTTAAGGTATCCATACATCTTTGGAGAAAAGTTTTTGAAATACATTGATATTTGCTATCAAAATATTTTAAATGCTAAAATATAACCTAAAACTATGAAAAACCCATTTAATAATCTGCTTTTAATTCAAAAAAATTTTTAGAATGGAAAACAGGGTGAAAATAGTACATAAATTGATTATCAGAATATCGTCCATTACTCAAAATTAAGCAAAAACATCATTATTCTGTAAATTTTATCTTATTCATGATAACATGTTTTGGGGCTGGTATTACTTTCATGATAAAAATCATATTACTACAACTCTTATTGAGTTTAGAGTCAAAAACAATGAAAAATCAAAAAAAAAGTTATAGTCATTAGTCATAGTTAAAGTCATTTTCTATCAAGCTTCTTAAAGTATTTTATAGATAATTTCTGACAATATTTAGGACATTATTATTATACCAGCCTTACTAATAACTAAAATAATGTTGTGATAATTGTATAATTGATAGATTTGAACAGGTGAAACCTAAAATTTAATTTTTAGTATTTTTAAAAATCAAGCTACAATCTTAGGGGAGAAAATTTAATATAAGAGAAACGGTAAAATTTTTGAATACACACTTCTGAATTCTTTTTTAATCTATTGACATTAATTAAATCTTAGATTAATAAAGCTACTGTGAATTTAATCAGTGCATTCATTCATACTATTTAGGATCCAACAAACCTAAAAATCTTTTTGGATAATGAAAACTTTAACCAAATGTACTTAAGTTTACACTAGCCGAAGTTTTTTCAAACACTCTCTGTGTTTAAATTAATCGGGTTCACGCTACATTTGGAGATTTTTTTGTTGTTGTTGTTCGATAACGATTGCATTCAGTCAAATCTTTCAACGTGTTCTAACATGCTGTTTTTTGAGAAAATAGTGTAATCAAAAAATGTGTAGCCATAAGATAAAGGATACACCTTTTTTTTTCTTAAAAGACTGACATTATAATGCATTATGATTATAATAAATACATTTAGTTTGATGAATATACGTATATTGATATCGCTGATTTATATTTAATTTAATATTTTACCGTCTGCTTTTATTTTAATACTTAATTTAATAATTGGTTTTTATGAAAGAATCGTCTGTTTTTATTCTTTTATTGTTAACATTGACGGCATTTTTTACTTTAAAATGCCTTGCTTGTGAAAATAAAAATTCAATAGGAATTTGAAGAAGGTATTTTCTTTTTTTGATAGTAATTGCTTCTTTGGAGCTTGGAACTCTGAAGTAGGCTTACGTTACGCTAATTAATATTCATTTTGAATAATTCTACTTTTTCGAAAATTTAGTAGGGAAAAAACTTTAATACTTGTTAAATTGAAATTAGCAAAGCCAATTTTTTTTTGTCTTATTTGTTTATTTATTTTGATAATCCCTACAATATTAATTACAAGTAACTTTTATTAAAATATTTTGGTGACATACATCAAAAGATTCCAAGTTCTCTCTCTCGCTAACCTATTTTCTATTCTTAATTTTAAACCATTCTCTGTAGAATATATGCAGTTTGTCTTGTTTAATAATTAACTTATTTAAACCTTATTTATCTTAGTTTTACATCAGGATTAACACGGTAAAGATAAGCAATTGAAAGAAAATGGGTGAAAGGGAAAAAATATTTTACAGATCAATTTATTTTCTTTCCAGATTACAAGGCTTTGCTTCGATGTCTCCTCTTTGCTGGTCTGGCCATGCTTAGTAAAGAACAAGGTATCACTGCAGTTGCCGTATGTGTTACGTATGATATTTTCTTGATTCAAAAGGTAAGCTTAATTCGATCAAAATATAGCTAGATTTGGAAAATTGAAGATTTTGTAACAAATATTGTTACATATTCTCATTAATTTTTTAAGTCAGCTTTTCAGAGGAACTTAATAAATAAATAAATTCCGAAATCAAGAAAGTTTCGTGTAAAATACTCATAAAATATCTGAAACATAACAGTAATTAAATTCTAAATGAAAAAATTAACTATATTTTATTAACAAGGTAATGGTTCTTTTTACAGTAGCTACTTTCTCAGAATAACTTTTAAAAAATAAACTATTATATTAATTTATTAATTTTTAAAATAATTGCAGTACCAAAATTTTTCGAATCTTTTGTAGAAAAAAATTGTTATAATGAAATTAAATTTGAAGAGAAACACAAAAATTCCATTTATTCTTAATCAAAATCGAACGTCGATTATTTCTATCTATTTATTCAAACTCCGCAGTCAAATTTAGAAATATTCTTTAATTATTGACTTAACGTTATCTCTTAAAGTTAATATTAGTTATCTAATTTTTAAAACGTTTTTATGTATTTCACTTGGTGTGTGTGTGTGTGTGTCTGTATCAGTGTATCATCAAATTTTTGATTGTTAATTTAACTAACTTCCCACCAAGCTGAAACTTTGGGAAAAGTTCTTACTCGCCTAACAGTGCAATATTTAGACATTTGAGACAAATTTTAACTAATAATTCAATAATTTTTTAATGATGCAGTTTAGCCCAACCACTTGGCACGATTTCAAAAATTGCCAAATTTGGCGGGTTTTTTTTTTTTTTTTTTTTTTTTTTTTTTTTTTTTGCTGAACTCTAAGTCCAATGCAATATTTAGACATTTGCGATAAGTTTTAAGCAATCTTTCAATAACTTTGTTTTAATAATGCAGTTTAGCCCAAACACTTGGCACGATTTCAAAAATTGCCGAACTTGGCGATTTTTTTTTTTTTGGCTGAACAATATTTAGACATTTGCGACAAGTTTTAACTAATATTTCAATAATTTTTTTAATAAATTTCGCCACCATATAAAACGATGTTTTTAAAATCGTTGGTTTTTATCTCGAATTATTTTTATTCCATATATTAATTACTCGTTTTGCTATAAACATATAAACCAGTACATACATGTTTCATTAAAATAACTTTTTAATCAACCTTAACACCAAAAAACGAAATTTTTATCTTGGCAGTTACAGTCACCGTGGAAATAAATATAAACTTCTCTAACAACAGTCTAAAAATAGCCACCGCTTTATTTGATGCATAGGTAACGATACCATACGGATCAGTTTCTTAAGAACCACTGACCTCTTCCATTCTTCAGCTTATAGTGTCCATTTTATTTGGCATTCGTCCAAAACCCATCTCCAAAATGTCTTGTAACTTTTTTTTCCTTCTTTTTACAGACCACTCCCGCCCCGCTGGTTCCGGAGCGAGCTCCCCGGGGTAAAATCAAGGGCCCAACCCCCACTTGGCGCAAAGATTTAGTCCTACGTTTGTTGGTGATGACAATGGGAACGGCTTTGCTACTTGCTGCCAGAATGAAGCTCATGGGGACGAAGCTGCCCGTTTTTAACAAGTGAGTGGCGATTGGTTAAGGAACATTGGTCCCTTGAGGGTTTGGATTCGAGTGTTATTTACAAGAGTTACTTTAGCACTTTCGTAATGTAGAAGAATGTTTGATTTTTGGAATGTTCCAGGTGATTCTTTGTGTCCAAAGGTACATAGGGAATTCTAAAAATAAATGTTACCAGTTGTCGATGGGACACAGAACATGTTTTACGTTTTTCGAGGGAGGAAAAAGATGTTGTATTTTTATGAAGAATTCATCTTTTTCTTCTCTTCCTGTTGTTAGTCACAGAGCTTGCTGTAACGAAAATTGCTGGAAATTCGAAATCGCTTTAACTTTCAAACTATTTAAGAAGTCACAATAAATTTTCTTGTCAATAGAAAAGCTAAAAATTATGAAAAAAGAATAAAATTGAATATTTCATCAAAGAAAAGTAAAATATAAAATATCGAATTGTGTGTGTGAACTACTGAATGCCGTATGCGAATATATAAGGCAAGAATACAAAAATTAAATGAGAAGTAGAATTTAAATTAAATTGTAAATAAATATCTCTTTGTGTGTGTTTCTCTTTTTAATTGTATTTTTTTTATATAAATTATCAGAATTTTTTTCAATTTATATTTTTGGTGTTATAATCAATTTTTAATAGTTTATTTTGTTGATGGAGATATTTAGACCTGTAATTCTAGATTAACCCAGCTTAAGAGTCTAAAGCCTATTACTACATTCTTTCAAAAAATCGAAAGAAAAAAAATAATGAATATTCATGGGAATTACATTTCTCTTCTGATTTTTAAAAATATTTTTACGTCTATTCAAAGTATTCTTCTATGTTTTTCTGGTATTTAAAAATATTTTCGAAAATCGGAGGAGAAAATGTAATTCCACAGAGACCTTCATTATTTTTTGCTCTTTCTGATGCACTTTATTGCATTCAAATAAATATAATTGTCTACATTTGAGGAAGAAAGTGGAAATTCTATAAAATTAATATTATTTTCTTGATTTCAAAATGGCGAGTAAAGGGGGATTTTGAAGCCTTTATTTATTTATTTTTCAAAAAATTATGATTTCAAAAAAAAAAACTTTATGTTGCTTATTTTAGCTTAATATGTGTGTGCGCGGTTGGGTGGGTGTGTTCGGTGATTAAATCAAAATTTTTATGTAGAATTGTTAAGAAAAATATATGCTTAAAATTGTTAGAGCACTAATTGAATTCTTCTCTTAAATCATAAAAAAACCAAATGTAAATATAAATATTATCGGATTTACAGTTCCAATACTAAAAAGTAGTTTTTAATTAATAAAAAAATTAGATAGAATAATGCACTAAGATTATTTCTTTTTCACATGAATTTTATATGTAAGTACGTAATATTCCACAATTCAGAGTAAAATTGTCTTCGATATCTCTAAGCTTGCAGCTTTAAAACTAAGATAAATAAAGACCACATGATTTTACAATTTTTTATTCTTGTTTAAACTGATTTTTTTTATTAAAGGATTTGAAATGGGAAGTAAGATCTCTTAAAAACAAAATATTGAGAGCAAAAATTAGTAAAAAAAAAATTAAAGATCCCCCCCCCCCCAGTTTCAAGTGGGTAACTTCTTGTTGAAGTTGATGGAATCATAGGTCATTTAAATAGCTATCCTTCAATTTCTATTGCAGAAGGAGAAAAAAATACGAAGAACAGATTTTAATCTTTATTGTAAAAATAAAATAAAATAGTATTTTTTACTAAAATTCTTCACTTACGCATGGTTGGAAAAATAGAAATAGATCTACACATTTCATATACAACAGCTATTTTGCTGAATAGTACTTTTTTCTCCTTTCATAAGTACACTTCTTTGTTATAAAGAATATTAATAATAATGTGGAATGTGTCGACTATTGAGGAAGAAAACGTTTAATTTCTTCTACCATATGATATATAGCCTTGCTGTTCATAATGCGAAAATTCGCTTTTTATGAAGTAGTATTTTCTAAGTCTCCAGATTGATATTTTATTTTTCTAATTAAATTCATTCGTTCTCATAAAATTCGTTTCCTCATTACAGCTTATAAGCAATAGCCTTGAAATAATGAGTTGGCGAGATAGGCAAATTAGCCACCATGAATTGACGAAAAAACGTTTTTTTTTTCCCGCCAATTCACAAGGTGGCGATAACCTAATGGTCATAGTCGCAGACTCGCGGTCTGCGGTTTTTGTCGAGTCGTGGGTTCGAGCCTAGATACCTCTAAAGACCCATCGTGTAGCCAAGAATGATACACGCTAAGTTTGTAGTTGCAACAAGTCTTTCTGTTGACATAGAAGTTTGGAGAGTGGATATCGTCCTTATCTCTTGACTAGGGTTTCTTTCCCGGGAACCCGAGATCCCGGGAAATCATAAGATTTCTGTACTTTTTCTATTCCCGGGAATTATACTCCGTTCCCGGGAAATCCCGGGAACGTAGTAGAAAATGATGAAGATGTTAAAGAAGAGTTTGGCTGTGAAAAGATGGTTTGTTTGGATACCAAAACACGCTGGAATAGTTTGTTGGCAATGCTTGAAAGATTTTTAGGAATAAAGTTAGTAATTTTAAAAGCATTAATTGACATTAAAGAACAAATGATGACCAATGTAGAGTTTGAAACTGTGACTACAATTGTAGATGGCTTAAAGCCAGTAAAAATTGGCTTAGAAAAATTATGCAGTCGAAATGCAACTTTGCTAACTGCAGAAGGTGTATTTTCTTTCGTTATTGGAGATTTGAACGAACAAAATACAGAATTTGCAAAAAATATGAAATAATCTCTTACGCAAAGAATTAATGAGAGACGCAACGTTACTTTAATAGGATTAATGCAATACCCGAATTTTGGGAGAAAATACGAAGCAGCTGCAGTTACAATCGATATTTCGCGATTGCCTCGTAAACATTGTTTGGTTAGACAAGCCCAAATGATAGGGACAAGGCTTTTCTGCAAAGAAGAGGACTCAATATTCAACTCTTCGCACTCAGAAGAAGAAAGCATGGAGATTTTGAAAGAAAAACTTATGACTTTGGACGAAAAATTAGAGAAAGCAATTTACTCTAAAACAAAAATTTTATATTGTTCAACCAAAAAAAGTACTAGTCTCAACAAAATCATGAAACAAGAGATGCAGTTGTTCGACTCGATTGAAAATCTATCACCAAACATTATAAAACTATGTGAGGTTTTAAAAACAATTCCTCCAACGTCAGTTGAAGACAAGAGAGCATTTTCTGCTGCCAGATTTTTCGTCACAAAGCTTAGAACAAGGCTGAGTGATAAAAGTATAAATTGCTTATGTTTTCTGAAATCCTATTTTAAGAATGAATAATCAATTATCACATATTTTTTGTATTTTTAGCTCATAATATAAATAAGCATTAATTTTGGAATTTATATGTATCCTTATTTTATATAATTATTATTGATTTTATTTAAAAATAGCTTGTTTTTAAATTTTTGAAAAATTTTGATGTATTCCCGGGAATCCCGGGAACAACAATTACATTCCCGGGATTTCCCGGACATTCCCGGGAATGGAAAAACCCGGGAAATCAGAAACCCTACTCTTGACCGAAGCTCAAAATTACGAGATCCATCGCCAAAAGCCCTCGTGTTCTTTCTAATGCGACGTTGATAAAAACAAACAAATAAGCCAATTCATAAACTCACCAATGGCGTGGCGAATTTCCGCGAAGATGCGAATATTCAAAAAAACTCCAGAGGAAAATTAACAAGACATAAAAAGTAAATGCATAGGAACTTACTGCTGTGACATTTGTATGCATATTTTTCACTTAAAATAATTAAATACATTAGTTTTTTTTACCACCATCTAACTATTCATTCTAAGCGCAAGGCACTCTTACGGCGCATTTATTTATATTTATTTATTTTTGCTCATGATTTGTTTTTAATCAGAAATGTATTTCATTAAGTACTCCTCGTTAGATGTCTCCCAAATTAAATAAACTGTTGTCAACAACATACATAATTTCAATAAAACCACTAGGGTAAAACAAACGTCGTAGTTATCATTTCTTATAAGAACTATTCTTTCGTGTATAAACAGACTTTTTCTCAACAAACATAAACTCCTTTGAAGCTGATAATGACGTTATTTTATTTGAAAGATTGAAATATGAAAAAGTGTTTCCTCATATCAATTGAATTTTTGTTATCAAATATCATGTAAAAAAATTCTGGCATTATTCACATTAATAACAAATGATTAAAATATTTTTTCTAAACTTAAAAGCCTTCTTTTGCAAAAAGGGCTTAGAAATTAATGGCTTTTATGAGTCAAAATCGTATTAGAGCTTTTCGAAAAATGCTTCATTTTCCGAAATAATAAATTCTATAGAAAACTGTATGCTGTCAAAAACATAACCTCTTGTTTTCTCTTCTCGAAAAGTTTTTTTTAAAAAAACGAAACGCATAAAATAAAGTTCTTCAAGATTGTTAAAACAAGGGAATTTAAAGGAAATTCTATATATTTATCATATAATTTCGCTTGACGATAAACACGGCAAAAATAAATGTTAAAACAAGTTTAGATAAATAAAGTTTATTCTTTTCCTTAATTCATGTAATGTTATTTCTAGCTTTGAATGTTTTTTCATGTAAAATTAGCCGTCAATCCAATAACTTTTTGATAGCAAAATTGTGTTATACTTTTCATCCTAGCCCTTTTTTATGAAGTGATTTTGATTATCTGAAAAATAAAATTTTAAAAATAAAATTTTAAATAATGACTATTTCTTCCGTTTTTATTTGTATCAAAACAATTATAAATCAGAAGTTACATTTCTCAGAAGAAGTTACAGAAATTATTGTCAAGATGAGAAATCAAAAGTAAAGATAGAAAGTATTTGAAACAATTAATTCTCTGGGGGAGACGACAAATTACTCGTTACAATTTTTTTTTTAATTAAAATCTTTTGAAAGTTTTTATATTGGTCTCCAAAAGATGGATCTTTAATCAGTAGCCGCGGAAGCCTTGTAGTCACGAGCTTGCAGTTGGTGTTGTTTCTGGAGCGGCATTCCTCCCAGTCCTCATGCCATTAAAGACCCGCCACGCAGTGGGGCTGATACACAATAAAGCTGTCTCACCTCCCTTCCCTCTCGGGCGTAGTGTGTAAGTTTGGTTAGGGAGTGACAAGCCCCGATTTCGTCCTCGTCCCATGACCGGGATTCAGAATTACGAAGTCTGTCTCCAACAGTCTTCATGTTTCTTCCAGTGCGATTTTAATAAACAAGTAATCAATCAGTGATCCTTAATCAAGAGTCAATAATAGTGAATGCGCAAACGATATATATTGAGTTCGGGTCTCGTACTTCGAAACATCATCGTGTAGAGGGACTGATATTCGTAAATCTGACGGCGCTCGAACGCCTCATCTTAATGAGGTGAGGAATATGAGCAAAAAAATAGGTAACCTGGTCTGGTATCTTCCTCATTACAGGAGGGAGATTGAAAATATCGAGGACCGTACCAACAGCCCTGGCTTACTTCTAGGGCGAATTGAATCAAAATAACTAAAATCGTCCTAGAAATTTACCTCACCGATCCCAAATAAATAATACTCATATGCTTATAATTGATATATTTTTTTCAGATTTCAAAAGTGATTCGGGTACCCGCAACATTAATATACATTTTTATGAAGATTTATTGTGTTCATATTGAAACGAGTTTTCCTACGTACCTACCTTAACTTACCTTGTGAGATTCTATATGTTGTTATTCAATTTGAGAATATCAATTTGTGAACAAATCGTGATTTTTGTAAATTAGTATTGTGCTGCATATGGAAGTACAGTAAATAAGAAAGAGATCAAAAAGCAACATCAGACGTATCTGTAAGCAACAGGGAGTTTGAAATTTAGAGAACATTTTGTGCACACAACATTGAGGCCAGATGATTAAACGGTCTTGGGATAGCTGAGACTGGAATGGATGAAGTATAGTTGCTATTCTATTTAGATTGAATGTTCTTGTTTTGGTACACTATAAAAATTAGAAGATAAGAATGTCGCTTGAGATGTTAACCTCATTACTCGACTGAAGTTCAAAATAATGAGATCCGACGCCAATCGCCCTCATGTAGCTTGTAAGTGTGACGTAAATAAACAATCTAAAACAACCAATCAAAAACGTCAAAACGGCAAGTTAAAGTACTGAAGACAGTTTCAAACTTTTTTTTTCCTTTTGCAGAAATTATTACTGTGTTCTCTATTTTGTTACAAGAAATGTTCAGATATTCTTCAAATTGCTATCGAAAAAATTAGATTTTCCCCTTTTATTGGAAGTAAATTAGCTTTAAGGTAGTACCAGTAAAAATATCTAAATACTTCAATTATGCTATGAAAATCGAGTATATTCTAAATTAATTTTAGTCAACAATTCATTGTTGACTAAAATTAATACCAATAAACTTCGACGAGACAAGCAAAATAAAAACAGGATGATTTCATTTTAACTTCTCCAAGCGTTTTTTTTTTTTCTATTTAGTTCTCGAAAAAATAGAATTATTCAAAATGAATATTAATTAATGGAAAGTAAGCACTTTTCAAGTCCCCTGCTCCACAGAAGCAATTACTATCAAGAAAAGAAAATACCTTCTTCAAACTCTTACTCCTTTTCTTATTTTCACAGACAAAATATTCTCAAGTACAAAAACATGGCTAATGTTAACAACACAAAGAACAAAAACAGTCACTTCTGCAATAAATGTAAATTATTAAATTAAATATTAAAATAAGAGCAACCGATAAATTATTGAAGTCCAATAATAATATTATATTC
The DNA here is from genome assembly GCA_019974015.1 of Nephila pilipes. Classification (NCBI taxonomy): domain Eukaryota; kingdom Metazoa; phylum Arthropoda; class Arachnida; order Araneae; family Nephilidae; genus Nephila; species Nephila pilipes. The sequence continues at coordinate 143,716 of BMAW01105893.1, read as the reverse complement.
GGATATTAAAATAATAACAGACGATAAATTATAAAATGGAATATATCTTAGCAACATACCTTAAACAAACTAAATTAAATTATTATAATCACAATGTATAATAATGTCACTTAAAACCATGTATCCTTTATTTATCCTTTATCCCTCATCCTTTAACCACGCATTTTTGTTGACGCCATTTTCTCAAAACAACAACATGTTAGCATACATTAAAAAATCTATACGCTCCAGGCTTTTTAATGTCGAAGATATCGCGAATAACTTTCAGTCACGAAAGTCAATTGTAAATCAAACAACTGAAGCAGCATTCATGTATTTTAGCTTCAAACTCAGCGCAAGCCTAAAAATAAAAGAATACCACCTTTCAACAAACCGCATGTTACCTTGCTCCGATAAAAAGATTAATCGAATTCTTATGTAAAGAAATGCAAGTTAAGCGATCATTTAAGCTCTGAAGTTGCCTCAAAAGTTGTTCCGAAAACTTTCCTTCTGGAACTTGATGACATTCAAGAATAAATCCACTAGAGCTTAAAGCAATCCCTTTCATCAGAAAAAAGATTACAGTGAGATGGAAATGGCACCGAGCAAGTGGCGACCGCGAATCTCGGATATGAATTGTTTGGACGAAGATTTATTTTGTTTTCCGACTGACGTTTATTTTATATTGCTCTATGGAAGCTTACACATCTGATCCTCTTTCCAGATACAGGAAGTGAAAGAAAGCGATGTGTTTCAGATCTTGTTACACATTTTATTTTTTCGCGTCAGTAAACCTTAAGAAATTATGGTGGCATTTGGACAACGTGGTATTATTGCAATCATCCTCCGGAATACCTGAGACGGAAATTTAATATAATAAGCTAACTAGACAAGTAACAAAAGGCTGATTTTTGTTTATGTGATCATTTTCTTTTCTGATGGCATGTTTCCCTTAATAAATCTGTCAATCGGAATAATTCGTGAGGAATAGAATATTTTTTTAATTATTTGTATATGATGTGTATGAGATAGAAGATATTTATTGTTTTCCATATGTTTAATCAGTTCTATAAAAT
>BMAW01105893.1:112542-142651 GCA_019974015.1 Nephila pilipes | reverse complement strand
AAAAAATTATTATTATATTTGTTTGAGTTAGTGATTCTAAAGAGTTGAATAAAAGTCGTGAAATACAGAAACGTTTGTTAGAGACTTTAGTAACCAGCACCAACATGTATTTTGGTATTGTTGCAATCATCCTTTGGAATACATGAGGCGGGAAATTCAGTATAAGCTGACTAAACACGCAACAAAAGGCTGATTTTTGCCTATTCCGATGTGGTAAGTTTCACTTAATAAAGCTGTCAAATCTATACTGGAATAATTCGTAAAGAATTATTTGTATATGATGTGTACGATGCAGACAATATTTAATAACTGATTTTAAAATGTTTGATTATTTCTATGAAATACAGACGATCTTTGTTGAAAGTGAATAACATTTATTTTATTTTTCAATATTTTCTATCGAAGAATCAGAACAAAAAGATTATTTTTGGGATGCTCTATTTATTTGAGTTAAATTTTTCTAAAGAATTGAATAAAGTAAGGAAATTAACAGAAAAGTTTGTGAGTTATTTTAGTCACCATCACTAATATGCTCGTAGTATTATTGTAATCATCTTTTGGAATACCTGAGACAGAAATTTAATATAAGCTAATTCGACATACAAGAAAAGAGTGACTTTTGTTTATGTTACTGGTTTTTTTTTCTGGTATGTGTGTGGTTTGTTTCGCTTGATAAAACCGTCAAATCTCCATCGGAATAATTCTTGATGGTTAAAATGTTATTTAATTGTTTGTAAATGATGTGTATAATACAGACACTATTTATTGATTTTTATGCTTAATTATTTCTGTAAAATGCAGATGATATTTGTTAAAAAGGAATAAAATTAAATCAATTTTTAATATTTTTACTTCGAAAAATGGCAACAAAATATTGTTTGCGGAATATTACTATTATATAAGTTCGTTGTTTTAAAATTGAATAAAATAAAAAAAAATTGTTAGTTTTTAGTGATTTTAGTAACCAGAATAAGCAAAAGCAATTTTTGCGATAGCGTTAATTTTGTAGTCTTTTAAACACTCGAAAGGTTGAAGTTAATTATTAATTTTGGACAGAACACAAAAGTTATTTAAATACTTAATTTCTGGGAAGGAGGAATTCTTTTTTTCATAACCCATTAATTTTTTTTAAAAACATTTAAAAGCGAATTTATAAAATTAAATAAGCATAAATTTAAATTGCACAAAAATGCAATTTCATTTTCAGCACGTTTTGTTATTCTATTCTTCTGGAAAAAAATATTTTTTTTAAGCAGTATAAATCAAACGTATAAAAAATTAAGCATTTCACTGCATTTAAAAAATATTTTTCATAGCGGAACGAATTCTTATAGTACATTAACCTACATTTCATCAATAGGAATATTATAAAACATTTTTAAATATCCAATGCATAAACAACAAATTGAATTTTAAAGAGCTTAAAACATTTTTACGAATAAATTAGCTTCTCAATTTTTTTTTATTACTTTTACTCACCAGACAAAAAAGATTAAAGAAAGTTTTAACAAATATAATAGCTTTTCATTATTTTTTCTCTACATCTAAAAAATCAAATATATGACCATTTATACTTTTTATTTTATTTTATTCAATTTTAAAGCTAGTCAAACATGTTATAATAACTGAGATACTTAAATGCTTCAAATCTTTCATTTCTTTTTTATTTTACTATTAAATACTAGAGGGCGCTTCACTTATACCGTACATGTATTAGGCTGTTTCTCAAAATTTGGTATTTTTATGATCATGGTACACTTTTTTCAAATTCAATCATATCCATACTTTTGATATTTCGCACAATGTAAAATGAGTTTATTCCCTACAAAGTGAACATAATTTTTTCTCGTAACCTCTCGCAATGTTTTAGTGTTGCGTAATGTTTGTTTAAAAATTATAGGAAATTTGAATCATATATATATTTAATTTTTTTAATTTTATTCAATTTAAATTTTAAACTATGATTAGGTTCAATGAATGTGTGTGTGATTGTGAACTTTAATAGCGCAGGAGCCTGATATGGCTATGCTGCGCCAAGCAAAGCAAAACTGTGAGAAAGAGAGTCGAAAATAGATAAATATCGCTAGGGTATCGCAGGAATGCATTACCCGTGTTTATCAAAGATAGTAAGCCATGTGAGAAAGAAAAATTCGAGATAAAAACAACGTTTTTATATGGTTGCAAAGTTTATTGAAAAAACATTATTGAAATATTAGTTAAAATTTGTCGCAAATGTCTAAATAATGCATTGTTAGGCGAGTAAGAACGATTCCCAAAGTTTCAGAGCTCTAGCTTGATGGGAAGTTGGTTAAATTAACGATCGAAAATTTGATGAATCAATGATACACACACAGACAAGCACACACTGAGTGAAATACATAAAAACGTTAAAACTAACTCACATTAATTAATTCATCCGGTAAATTAAATGTTTGGAATGCAGTTTAACCCAAACACCTTTGGCGACAGTAATTATTTGGCGGTATTTTGCCAAATGTGGCTACCCTGGTCCGCTTCGCAGACTAAACGTTCAGCCAAAAAAATCGCCAAGTTTGGGGTTTTTTTAAATTGCGCTAAGTGGTTGGGCTAAACTGCATTATTAAAAAAAAATAGTGAAATATTAGTTAAAAGTTGTTGCAAATGTCTAAATATTGCATTGTTAGGCGAGTAAGAATGATTTCCAAAGTTTCAGAGCTTTAACTTGATGGTTAAATGAACGATCGAAAATTTGATGACATACTGACACACCAAGTGAAACGCATAAAAACGTTGTGAAATGCCATAGGGTACCTCGAGGTTATGATTCTCGTTCCTACCGAAGGAGGGAAAGTTCCTGATGGGCTGTTCAGTGTATAGAATGCTCGGTTTATACGTATTCTAAGCATTTTTATAGTTGTAAATGCAAAAAGTTCAATTAAATGAACTTAAAAGTAATTACATTATTTGCAAATACAACTACAACTATTGATTATTAATTGCTCATAAATAATTATGCATAGCAATGAGATATTTTCTTTACTTAAGCGGGTATATAAGTATATATATTCCTCAATGTTAAAACATAACTCCCATTACTTTTAATTTTGAAAAGTGAGAATTTTCTAAATTTGGCTCTATATTAGTTTATTTATATTTTATCATTAGAGCTCTATATTAGTTTTAAAAAAATTAAATAAATATTTTCTCTTTTTAGGTTTGATAATCCAGCTTCTGTCGAAAGCTGGCCAACTCGTCATCTGACTCATAACTATTTGATCTCACTCAATGCTTGGCTCCTCCTGTTCCCATCCAGTTTATGTTGTGATTGGACGATGGGAACTGTCCCACTTGTTACGTCATACTTCGATTTAAGATTGATACCCACCGTATTGTTCTACGCTGTGATATGTATTTTTGTGTGGAAAATCTACAAGTCAGAATTCAAAACATCCAAACGACTTGTGTTGGTAAGTTGAATTTTAAGGAGTATTTTCCACTTAATAAAAATCTTTCACATAATTATTAACTCATCGAATTCGTAAATTTTATAAGCCGTTTAAATATTCCATCTATATTTAAAGATTCAATGAAATAATAAAATATTTGAAGTTTTTCTTTTGAAAATTTATACATTTTTTTATACTTTATAATAGAATTCATTTTGGTTACGGTGTAGTGATGTTTTCTTCCCCGTGGCTGGGGAGACAATTGACCATGAGTACCAGGGCTTTTCGAATCTTCATTCTTTGAGTCAGAAGAAAATTTGTCCGGTCGCTTTTTGCAGGGATCTTACCAACTAGGCTAAAAAGGATTTCCTCTCTGGATACTTTTTCGGCGTTTTAACTTTTGTCGCTGTCAATTTTCCTCGTGTTCTTGAGAAGAAAGTTGGAATGTATATCATGTTCTTGAAAAGAACGTTGGAATACATATCGTGCTCTTGAAAAGAATCATTCATTACAATTTGATACATATGTGTTTAGTGCATAACGATGATCTTAGATTAACAGTTGAAATTGGAAAGTTTTACTCTCTTTTTAGAGAAAATCTCATAGAACTTTTGAGTTTAATTTAGTTTAGCTTTTATTAACGTCGCACTAGAAGCAATACGAGGGCTTTTGGCGAAGGACCTCATAATTTTGAACCACGGTCAGGTGACGAGGACGACATCTGAGCAGGCGCCCCCTCTGCTAACTTCCCCACCACGCCAATGGGAGGACTTAGAGCCTCGACAGGTTTAATGTGCATCAGCACCGGCTACACAGTGGGTCTTTCGTGGCATCAAGACCAGAACCCGCAACTCGATGATAAACGCCGGCTGCGAGTCCGCAACCATGACTACTAGGTTACCGTGGCCCAATCAGTATGGATTTCAGAAAGTGCTTTCGTTAATTTACTACTAAATAAATATTTTAATCATTGTTATTTATTTTAAAATATTTGAGAATTACAGAAAAGGCTAAAATCTCTAATGCTTTTTTACATTTTCATGGAATTCAGCACCGTTATTTTTAACATGTATTTATGCCATACGTAAAAATATTTTTAGTAAATATTCAAAGCTTTTAAGGTTATTAAATATTTTCTCCGATCTTTTTCATGTATACTTAAACTTCTGAGATTCTCAAAACGTAAAAGTAAGGCTTTTTTTTTTTCCAAAATTTCTCCTCAAATTTAAACACAGTTTTTTTTAAAAAATAAATGACAAAAAATATTTTTATTGCATTATTATTAACTGCGCTATTTTTTTTCTAAGAAAAAAATCTCAAAATACCTTTTTGGCTTTACAAAAAATGATTAAAACATTCAAATACATATGAAGTTCTTTTTCGTGCACAATAAATAGTATAGTTTTAAAATTAAATGGATCTGAAACAAACAAAAAAAAGTTTTAGTCACAATGGAACATTTTAATATAAAGAAATTCATTCTAAGAAATTGAATGTAATAAAAAGGAATTGCCATCCAAAAATACTAAATAATTTAACTTAAAAAAGACACTGATTCCATTAAAAATAGCAGAATAAGTGCTCATCCTAATGAAAGAGAACTGCGGGTAAAAACTTTTTCAAGTACATTTCTCTATCTTAATCATAACTTTTTATGCCCGTGTTTCTCCTTAAATGCTACTAATTATTTTAATATTTCGCTAATGGAACCAGGTGGTAAAAGCCTAAAACATTTTTTGAAAATTACCTATTAGAACTCTACAATATAATAATCTTTCAAAATACCTTAATAAATTTAAGCATTAGTTAATTTTTCAAAATACCTTACCTTTATTTAAAAATTAAATTTCATCTAAGCTATTTTATAAATTAATCATAATTAACCTTTGATTTAAAGGAACAGTTTTCCCTTCTTTGAAATAGCCTCATGTCCAAAATTATACTCAGAAATAATATTCCATAAAACACTCTGTGACGCCTTCCTTCATTATTTAATTCTCCCATTAACCATCTTAGAATCTAATTAAACAGTTAATTAATTCAAAATTCCAATTAAATATATATATAAGACAAAGATAGACTTTTATTATCTATCAAAGAATATGCAATATCGCTCTCTCTCGAATCTCTCTAACTCAGTTAATCCTAATTTATGTTCAAATAATAAAGTCTTAGCTTACCAAATCACTCCTTCCGATTGAAGCGCTTCTTGATTATAACAAATTTGACTGCTGTTATTCTAATCATGAGTCACTTCCAACCATTTTTAATCCAAATGATTAATTACAATAATTCACTCCAATTTACAAATATCTATCAGCTTGTCATTATATCCTCTATCTCCTTTCCCTTTCCTTTCAATTCTATTTCGCTTATAGATCATAATCTCTAATTCAATTCACTGCACTTCTCAACTTCATGTAATTTACATAATTATATTTCATTCGATTGGCAAAGTGTGAAATTGCTTACAATTCAAATTACCAAAAAGTCCCCGAGGTTATTGAAGAAGAAATAGCGAATAGCCCAACGTCATAACATAGCCAATGTAAACTATTTTCGTAAAGAAGTTGCAAAATATTAACCTAATTAGCATTACTTAAATCGAAATTGATCAAACGGTTTCTGATATACAAATCAAAGCATTGCACTATCCGTAGGTAAATCAAGCGTTTTTGCATAAAGGTAATATCTGAGTGAATTTCTGTAATATAGCATTTGATTTAAGTAAGGAACTCTGTAGTATCATTTGGGAGAATGTTTGAATGGGCGTATTATAGGCCGTTCTGAAACAGGACAGATAATCTTGGAAGTAGCGATATGCGTGTAGGCACACAGTATCTACAAAATTAAAACAATTTCAGAACTCAATAACTGTTGTATGGAGGCCTGTATAAGGTCGTAAATGTATTACAACTGGTTTTCCAAGATCAATAGATTGTGACGACATAGTATTTTCATTCACCTCTTGTGCCATAACTAAATCAAATATACTAACACAAAAAAAAAATCAATAACTTATACAAGAAGACGTTAGACAAATCTCTCGCATAATATTTATTCCACAGACTTGCACTGTAATGACAAATGAACACCGGCTTTCCAAGGTAGCACCCTAGATATATTTGCCTGTCTCACTAACACCGAATTAAGATTATCTTACCAAAACTTTCCTGGTTGAAGTTGACTTGATTCTTGGTTCTTCACGATCACTCTCACCCGTAGCCACTCTTGATCTCGTCTACCACCTGTAAGGCATATACTCAACGCTAGTGACACTCAACCTCTATCGTGCTAATCTCGCTTTGCTTATATACTTTCCTATCTACACCACTTCACTTAACTTCTACCTGCCTCTAACTTAACTAATCACGTTTCATTTAGGTTGGGAAGAAATTGCTTAATTCGTGCAATCAATCTTAATTATAGTCCCCAAGGTTAGTGAAGAGAAAACCAATTGCTGCCCACGATAACCAGAAATCTATAGTTCAACTGTTAAGTTCAGAGCTTGCAGTTGCCACTGGAACAATTGTATCATGGCAAACTAAAGCAGTACGCAGAAGGCTTAGAGAAAGACTTTTATGCCAGAAAGTCAAGGTTTTGTGTTTCGCTACTTTCTCAACAAAACAGGGATTGCTATAATTGGCTCAAAGAGCATCAGAACTGGAGTGAACAACAATGGACCCATATTCTGTTTACTGATGAGTCGAAGTTAAGTTCAACAATTGTTTTTAAAGGCTTTCACATCGAAAATGAGACAGGGACACGAAATTTTCCTTCGAACATTATGGAATAAGACCATTTCAATTTGCAGGTATGATGGTATAGGACGAATAACGATTGTAGAACCCTACACATTTTGTAAAGAGGATCTGTAAGCAGCCAGAGACATCAGTGTGAGTTCTCAGAACCTTATGTAAAACTTTTCAAAGGTGGACCTCAAGGTATGATCTTTTATTCATGGACGATAATGGTCATCCAAATCGGGCAAACCTCGTTAATGAATTCCTTGAAAATGAAGTCATTAAGCAAATAGAATGCCAAGCGAATTCTACTCATCTGAATCCGATGCAAAACTTATAGAACGGCCTTGGAAAAGCAATAGAACGAAAACATCCTCCTAGAGGTATAAATGCCATAAAGATACCATTATTGGATGATTGGAATTTAAATTTCGATTAACAATATTATTGTCAGGATTATATCATGTTGTAACATATGTACAAAAATCAGAGATTATTGCATTCCATGTTGTATTTATAAGGCTTATTCTTTTCTGAATTTTTCTCTTTTTTTTTTCTGAACTCTTGTCACATGTTATTGTCATTTTTATCGTTTTCATGCTATCATTTTATATGCTATACTATGTTTTTTTTATTTTTTTCTTTCTACTTAAGTGTTATGAATCCTTCCATACAAATTAATAAAAGTGTAGTTCTCAATTTCTGAGAAATCCGTTTTTATTTTTGCATACAAAGATTATTTTGGGCACGAGTGTATACCAAAATTATTACACAAAGACATTTAAAAATAACCCAAAACTCTTTTTGTCCTTTCAAAAAAAATTATTGTGATAGCCTTAAATTTTATAATAAATTAGACTGCCTTTATAATTTAAAAAAAAAAAAAAAAAAACTTAAAATGGGTGATAGTATAAAATATTATTGTAAATATGCCTTTCCTTAACATAAGCAATACAATCTGAGTTAACAAACAAATTAACAATGTTTCCATATAATAAATAGAAGATGACATGATATCAACATTTAACCTCTAGTCATTAATAACTACTTATCTGATAATATACAACCGAAACCCTTATTTTCAAAATTTCTATTATATATAATAACTTTAATTATTCATATACTAATTTTATGGACCATGCATAAATATTTTTAAATGTATTTTAAAATTAATAACGCTGTCAAAACATTTTGTTCCAAATTTTCTCATTATTAAGCAAAATACTATTCTCATAGTCTAGTAATTTATTTGTCTGCTAGTTAAAATACTGTATAGTTTTCTTGTTTTACGTATATTACATATTATTAAATGGGATTAATTTTAGTTCTTTTATTAGTTGCTGCTTCAAAATAAATTTTAAGAAATGTTATTATTATTATGGGAGTTTTATTGAGTGTATTATAACTGAGCAGAACATTTTTCATATTATCGATTAATTACAAAGTTTACTATTAAAATTAATTAGCCATTATTAAAACTAATAAGCTACTATTAGCTATTTATTACTAAATGTTATGCATAGTTAGTAACAATAGTTGCAGACGGTTTTAATTTGCAGTCTCTAAAAATTTAAAAATAAAACTAGAAAAGATAAATTTTGACAGTTTGTGTGTGTAAGTGGATTTCTCCCCAACAGGACTTATATGAGTGGGTTACTTTTTACATGCATGTAAATTTTCTCCGTCTATCTATTTTCTACGATTAAAAACAACTTCTTTATAAAAGTATACGATTTTTATAATTCTTTTACATTAACTTACATTAAAACTTGCTGTTTTTAAAAGGTTAAAGATACAAATCAAACAATATAGAAATCATTTTATTTTATATTTAGTTTCACATCAGGTGATATTCTTCGGATGTCCTCATATCTTACCTTTAAGGAATAAGGTATGAACACATTTTCAACAAATGTCTTTCGGATTGAAAAATGTTCAACATTCATTTAACATTCTGACTTCTAGATAAAAGAATATTGTATATACTGTGAGGTATATCCTAATACCCGTGTTGTCTGTCGACTTAAAGTTTAATCACAAGATCTGAATTTCAATTTAGTTCAAGCACAGGCAAATAAATAAATCAAAATAGTCATTTATATCCAAAATATCTTTATTTACTCCTCAAATAAGAGTAATGATCACAATTAAGTCCTTTTAGCAAGAGCTAACAACTTCTATAAGCCATCAAAGAATGCGCATATCGGAATACAACGATGAGTCTTAATCTCACCAAATCTTCAAAACGCCGGAAGACTTCGCATTGTGCAAGTAGTTCTTTTTTCTGTAATCTCACTCTTATTGACACACCTCCTATTTTTCCGGACCCCTCCCCTCTTTTTTTTTCACGACACTTCAATTTATATATGAGCTTTGCTTTGCATAATTGTAAGTTCAGTGGTTTGAATGAAGTAGCGTTCAGAGAATGTCCATAAGGGCATTTGAAGAGAAGTCATCTTCCTGTCCTTACATTACTAATCAATTTTGTGTGAATCAATCAGCCTTTCTTCCTGTCAAAAATATGTTCCATACTTCTTCTTTTCATAAATAGTAAATACAAACTGATTTTTCTCGGGAATGGTACAAACTTATATAATGGAGCTTACTAAGGGGCACACGACCATCTGTATTGGTCGACAGATGGTATTACTAAGGCATGGTGATGTTACCATTGAGTGCTGCCATCAGTTAAACTACGCCAAAAATATTTGACACTGATTCATAGGCTATGTTTTATTGCTGCCGCGTAGTCACTGACGATAAGACTCAACATTATACGCCAAAAATCAAAGAACAAGCAAAACAATGAGCTGCATTTAAGGAAATGCTCCAAAGGCGGTGAAACCATCTATTCGGCCAAAAAATACACGGAGTCATACTCACGAAAAATAAAAGCCATTCCTTTATTTTGATTTGATTGTTTTTATTAACGTCGTACTTTGAAGCAACACGAGGGCTATTGACGACGGGCCTCGTAATTTTGAATCTCTAACACCTCGGCTTGCACCTTCCTCTCCAAACTTCCACACTACGACAATGGGAGGGCTTGGGATCTTGACCATATTTAACGAGTAACAGCCCAATTACACTGCGGATCTTTAATGGCATCAGGATTCGAACCCTCGATTCGATAAAAACAAAGCCTCCCCCGAGTCTGATATCATGACCACTAGATTATCACGGCCACCAAAAACAATCATTGGAGAATATTACAGTGAGTTAGCTCATTCCTATTTCCCATTTCTAATACCATATTTCCCATTCCAAACAAATGTACTTATGAACCACCCTCGTACTTGAAAAATATTTCAACATTTTAAGGGCACAGCGATGTAAATAGATACATAGGTCATTACTATGCTTACATTAATGTTGGGAATTTTTTTTTTCTATCTCAATATGTGCTCCAAGTGTGAGGCCTGTAGTGCCATAGGCAGTTGTAATAATTTTGAAATATATCATACTAGCAGTGTTGTATATAAACAAATAATATAAAAAAAATTTAAGTCAATTCCTATTTAGGTCAACAAAGAAAATTTTTATTATTATTATTATTTTTTTTTTTACTTTTTTTTTAAATAATTACAATTAATATAAATATGTATATACATATGACAGAATCACAATATTAAAAAAAAAAAAATTCTCCCATATAAAAGTAAAATTAATTAATTCAACCAGTAAATTAAAAAGTTGGAATGCAGTTTAGCCCAACCACCCTTGGCGACAGGAATTATTTGGTGGTATTTTGCCAAATGTGGCTACCCTGGTCGAATTAAGATCTGAAAAAGCTGTATTAACATCAAGTATCATCCACTATGAGTTTAAAACAATGTATTTGAACTTGAGTGGAAGAATAAATAGTATTTTATTAACAAATGAAAATTTTAACAAGATATATACAGGGGGAGAGAGCTAATAGTAGGAATTTTAAAAAAGAAGATATTAGTGTAAAATACATAGGATCTTGTTGAATCGTTCGAGTATAATGAATTACGAATTTTAGAAGAATTCTAAAATTTTCTTATGCAATTACGAATTTTAGAAGAATTCTAAAATTTTCTTATGCAAGTTTAAATACTAATAGCAGCACAATTATTCAAATTCATATATTATGCTATATTGAATTAGCTTCTGTTTAGTACGGTATTAATCAGGATAGCAAAAAATATTTTTAATTAAATCATTTTCGTAAGAAAATAAAAGGGAATTTCAATTATATTCGAAGATAATTAATCAATGATAAACGTCTAAGTTTTTCTGTTTTTAAAATATGTGCGGTTTTTTTTATTATTATTATTATTATTGAGATAAAGCAATTAATAGCAAATTTTTAAATACCACAAAAAATAATATTTTGTTGCATGAAAATAGCTTTATTGTTCACTGTTTTTAATAATAACGGATGATTCTTGCTTTTTTCCTATTTTGATTTAAGAGAATAAAATTTTTGCTTCAGAAATGAAAGAATCGTTCTTGCCTAAATTATATACTGCTTTATGAGCCTGATCTGCAGCCTCTGGGACTTCAAAGAAGTGCTTATCTGGTCAAATACCACTTATCTGGTCAAATATTAAATTTCATGAAACGAGAAGTGCTTATCTCGTTTCATGAAATCGAACATCTGCATTTCTCGTAGTAAGGAGCAACAATCAAAGACTCAAAATAAATAGTCCATTCAAAAGTGCTCACAATCAATATTATCTCCGATGCTGTGACACAACACTTGACATAGTGTTTTGATCCTTCTGAGGGCTTTACTGGTGTATTTTTTCACACCGACTTTCCTGTTCAAGTGAATAAACAAATTGATCTAATTTATCTAACGAAACTGAAACTTGAGAAAATTAATCGTATCCCAGGGGATGCAGTTCAGATGTATATAGGTGGTAACAAAAATAATAGGGACTGTTCCGACAGTGCAATATACATAAAATATAGAGATCAGGAGGTAAAATTCCAGAAGAGAAATCCTAATTCTTGCTCTATTTTTCGCAGCGAGCTTATTGCCATTGAGGAAGGACTGGAATTGCTCAAATCACTATTTCATAATAATGAAATATAGATACTGTCCGATAGTAGAAGCTCAATTCAACACCTGGCCAATTGGCAAAGTGAGAGGGGTAGTGTTGGAGAAGAAATACTCAAAAACCTCAAACGTCTTTCCACATCTCATCAGATCCATCAACAATGGATACCCACCCATGTTGGCGTTGAGGGTCATGAGATTGCGGACATTCTGGCTAAGGCGGGAGCTAGTGAGGCCTCTTGTGCATCTACTGCACCTCTTACCTACCTTGAAATTTTCTCGAGAGCTAAGAGTCAAAGTAAAACAACTTGGCATGTTCCATCTGTTCACCCCTGGTATAGGAGTTGTCGTCCGGGGAGATTTCTGACTCTCTGTTGCAGTAGGCGGGATCAGACAACTCGACTCGCTTTCTCACGGACTTCTTAGAGCAATGAAATATTCTGAGGGTTCTAAGCATTTTAAGAGCTGCACTAAATGCTTTTCGGAAGAGGCTTCACCTGAACACATCTTTACTTGTCTGAGCCTCTCTAGGCAGGACATTATTGAGAATCTTATGTTACTAAATATATTTACACGCAAATTTTTTTTTTTCATGTTCTTAAAAATAAAAAAAAATACTTAATGGACTTTGTTTTGTTCCATGGATTATATATACTTTCACTTTACAGGTTTTATTAATCTTTTCACTTTGTCATACTTTTTTTACTTTATAAGCATATATAGACCTTCTCAGACAAAATAAGATGTATTTCAACAATTTACATATTTTTATAAGATAATCAGGTAACTAATTACCGAATAATCATTTCTTTTATTACGTTAAATGTTTCTCTTGGAAAACAAAAAATACTAAACAAGACCATGTTATTATTTATATTCTTATTATTTTAATCAAAAAGTTTATATAAATGTCGCATTGTTAATTTATGCATGAAATTCTGATGTTTCCGAAAAGATAAGTACTAAAAAAGGAGAATAATAGAAAAAATTCAAATACTTTCAATAAATATTCACAGAGTAAATTATCAGACTCTAACAATCAGCAACACGAGAAAATTTCAAAAATATTCCTTATTTGTCAAACAATTTACCGGAATAAAAGTAATAACTAATTACAATAGAATTTTTTTTTTTTTTTTTTTTGCTTTGAAAGTGAGATTATTTCAAAACATACTTTTTTCAAAAAAAAAAAGTATTGTTTTTTACTAATGCAGTCACAAGAGTGTTGTCTTTTTGACGGAAAAGCTGCTTTAAATTTATTCCTCTTCATATCGGAAAAAATGAATATTCCTTTTGTTTTCATGAAGAGAAGGAACATTATTTTTAAAAGCAACGAATATTACAGCTTAAATTTTATTCACGAGCGTCGATAAAAAAAAATTCTATTAAAGAAACAATAAACCTGGACATACGTCTCCGCTGGAACAAAGAAAAAATGCATTGTCAAATAAGTATTTGTAAAAAAAATAATAATGTAACTTCATTCAAAAAACACATTATTAAGCTTTACTTTGCAAAATTTTAATAACTACCCTACGGAAATATCCTATTATTTTCAAAACAACTTTCCATTTTCGCGTATTTGTTTTAGAATTTTAAAGTACAACTAAAAAAAAAATAATAAGACGCTGATTTTTTTTATGAATTGCTTTATTAAAGTAAAAACTAGTTTGATGGACTTTTTTTTCCTTCGCGATAAATAAGGCGTAGTGTTTTACCAAGTCTATGGTATTTCTATTTCAATGCTGTACCATAAATAAAAAACATTCTTTTCCGTGGGTTAATATTTTCAAAAGAAAAAGAAGAAAATAACACTGAAATTCTTTTTTTCAAGTAGAAAAGAATGTCAATATCAGGTTATGACATCCGGAATAACACATCCGTAAGAGTTTGATTTTTTTCCCTCGATAAGGTTACAGTTATACGAAGCATGGATAAAAAAATATAAAAACAAAAAAAAAAAGAGAACTATAGTCTTCAACACGGTCAAGATCAGGGAACAATTTTATCATTCCTTTGCAAAGCTCCAGAGAGGAAGCTCATGAACTCCCTCGGGAAATAAACTCACGAGTTCCATTTTTTGGTCCAAAAAACAATAATCTTTGGAAAGAAAAGAGTTTGTAAAAATTGAAGTTTATTAAAGACAGTGTAATGGTTGCGTAACTATAAAATAAAATAAAACTTCGAAGTATGACGTTTATGGGAATCTAGAAAAAGTTCTTTTTAGTTATGATAAACACATTTGCATAAGATAATGTAATAACGTTTAACAAGAAGCATATGTAATATATAATTACAAGAATGGTTCAAAAAGTACTTGTATTTGAAGACAGATGGCATTATTAAGGTAAATTGTTGTTACCACTGAGTGCTGCCATCTGTTAAACAGAGCCAAAACAAATTTGATATTAATTCATACCTTAGTTTCGATTTGGTAGTCATTTGCTGCTAAATCGAAGTTTGATTGCAGCCGCGTCGAGTTGTCACCCCCGTTGAGACTTGGATTCATCATTATGTACTGGAGATCAAGCAAAAATCAAAACATTGGATTGTATCCGGTGAATAATTTCCAAAGAAGGCTTGGACGATCTCATTGACCGGAAAAGTTATGACGAAGAATTTTTGAGATGTGGAAGGCATCATGATCACGAATACGAGTAACTGAGACAGCTGTCTAACAAGTCATGATGCTTATTAAAAACAAACCATTTTTGATACTACGAGCACCATCTCTTGGAATTTCTAAGGACTTATTCAACGATCCTCGAGCACTAACACAAATATTTGTAGATGTTAACGAAATAATAACTTATTAACGGGATTTTTAAATAAGTATCGTTACTTAAAAAGTATCGTTATGTTAATATCGTTACTCTTTTGATATTCAAAAACGTGAGCAGTTTTTTTTTTCGACTATTTTATTCTTATAAAAAGTCTGCACCTTAATATTCTATTAAACATAACTGCATCCTCTATTAAGACGCTAATCACACAGTAGTACCACCCTCTGGATTCCATCCTCATAGAAATCTGCTGCCTAATGATCTAATAACTGTTGTACGGCAGTTTGAAATCATCATCCTCGTCATGGTGCTGACTGTGCAGATGTTTTTCCAAGTGAAGGAACAAGTTGCAGTTACTGGGTAGCAGATCAAGGCTATGCAGAGGGTAATCAAGTTAATCCCAACAGCATGATATGATTGAGCAGGAGGGGCATTGCCAGGCATCAAAACAATGTCTTTTCTTTTAATGACACTCCTTTTGTTTTGGATTGTACTCAGCAATTTAGTTAAAGTGTCACAATATGCCTCGGAATTTATAATATCACCCTGAGGCAAAAAAAAATTCACAACTCAGCAACACCCCTGCTTATCCTAAGAGACAGGGAAAACGATTTTGCGTACTGAAATTGTTACCTTGAGCTTAATATTTGAGTGATGTTTTATGCTTCCTTTCTATGGATCACTGTTTTTGTTTCGGGCGTCACATGTTCACACACTTCATTCAGTGGTGAAGTCTGTAACAAATCAACAGATATGTGTTCTCAGTGCAACTGTGTAGAATGGCAAAAGTATTGATTCAGCTGCCATAGTTAACAATGGTACTTAAAAACATACCTAGTAGTTATAAAATTATATAAGATATTGAAATACGACGCTTTGGGGGATCTAGAAAAGGTTGTTTATTTGACATTATGATAGACACATTTGCAATATAAGGAAAAGAACTTTGAACAAGAATTTAGATATGAAACCCGATTTGATGGCATTTGTTCGTGCCATCAAATCAGGTTTAATTCTAGGAAAAGCTCCTTAGTGGTATTTGTGGATTTCTAAGGTGCTTATGATACTATTTGTAAGGAAAAATTCATAAGTAAATTAAGAGGTCAGGGAATAAAGTGAAGGATGGTGAGCTGAATTGAAAACTTTTTAGTGCAAACAAGGTTCAAGACCAGTTGAAATCATGTAGACTCCAAATACAGGCAGTCTAAGATCGGCCTACCACAGGGATCAGTAATTAGCCCTATACTTTTCAACTTATATGTTAATGATTTTTAAGAGATTGAAAGTAGTTGCAAATATCCAGGTGAGCATGTTTGCTAACGATTTAGTTATGTGAATGGAATCAAGTAATCATCAAGAGTTTCAGAGGCAGAGACAGCTACTTGAGAACAGATTGAATGAAGCTCTGGAAGTCCTCCCAGTGTAGGCTATGAATAATCATATGATCATCAACAAATCAAAGACTACATATCAATTTTGTACTTTGAGACATGCCTTAGCAGATTTTGATTTGTATATTGATAGCTCCAAACTAAGGGAAAGGAATGAGACAAAATACCTTGGAGTTACAATGGACGGAAAATTAATTTTTTCGGAACATATCAGACACACTGTGACCAGAGTTGAAAAAAAGATTACCTTTTTCAAAAAGACTTGCTGGTGCAAAATGGGGTAGCCCCCAGGATACTTTAAACCTTACATACTATATTTATATAAAACAAATTCTGAAATATAGCATTAAAACATTGATTTCGGCCCCACAAAATAGGGTAGATATCTTGGAGAGAACTCAGAACAAGGCCCTTCGTTTAATCACAGGAGTAGTCATGTCAACCCTGATAGCAGCTCTTCAGTCCCATACTTCGAACCCTCCCGTCGCTGTTGAAATAAAGAAACAAGCGGTTAATACTCTTGTTAGGATGAAAGCTTTCCAGCGTCCAAACTGAATGAATGACTAACAAAAGAGCCTTCTTAAAATCCAAACCTCCCCATTCGAGGTTTGTGAGGGGATTTTGTGAGACCTAGATCTAGATGTACCTATAGAAAATTCTATTATATTAGCTAACCAGTTGATTTTTTTGAAAATACCTTACAATTTAAATTTGGATGGAAATAGAAAAAAAGACGCAATGGATATTTATTGAAACTAAATATCTTGTCATTGTTGGACAATAATTATCCTGAGCAAGAATGGATCCGAGTCCATACTGATGGATCTAAGATGAATGATGCCGCGAGAGCAGGTGTGCACAGCAGATTTTTCTCATAATACGCCTCACTGAGTAAAAACTTAACTAACTTCGATGCTGAAGTCCACGCGATTTTTTTGGCTGCAACCAATTCGCAATCCAGAATGGGATATTTTGAAAAGGCTATTATTTTTGTCGACTCTATATCAGCCATAGAGCCAATTGCACGCCAGCACCACTCAGAATCTTTAATCGTGAGTCAAATAAAACAAACTACACTGGAACTAATTATGAACGCCAAAATTGTAAGATACCATCACATGTGGACATAGATGGAAACGAAAGAATGAACATACTGGCTAAAAGAGGCACAAAATCACATATGGAAGAGATTGCTATTCCACTGGACTCTTTTAAAAGATGCATACGCGAGAAAATCATGTTAAATTACAACATGGATCTGTCTAATAAATCCAAAGATAAATCTTGGGAAAATATTGCAAATGACTGAAAGGAATTAGGTCATAGACCAAGTAAAGAGACGGTGGCCAATTTTAGATTAAAAATTAGACAAGATTACCTAGCAGAACTTTTGAAGGGAATAGGCATATTAACCAATATTTCATGCCCTATCTGCAAAATAGATACTATGATTAGAGAACATACTCGTTTACCTGGGGCTTGACCCCATATTATATTTTAGAGGTGATGTTTGCCTACTTTACTGGAGCGCCAGGGATTGCATGAACACTTGAATGCTCCCCCTTTAAGATTTTTTAGAGTTTTAATAAATGTTTTAATTTTTGAATTTATTCTTCTTAATAATGATTTTATAGATGTTCTGATTTTTTAATTTTGTCTTTTTAACGATGATATTTTGGTCTGGACTTTAAGTGTATTTGTAATTCTTTTTCGTTGTTTGTGCGAGTGACCAGATGTTAATGGATTGAGTTCCTTTTGAGCCATATGAATTTAGCATATGTAATGTTTAATTACATCTCAACAAATAATTGTTTGTGCTAACTAAACAATGGCGTAGCTATGAAATAACGTAAAGTATCAAAGGCCAACGATTATGACAATCTAGAAAAAGCTTTTTTCCTGAAATTATGACAAGCGTATTTGCAAGAAAATAAAAAGAACGTTAAGCAAGAATTTAATATATGTGAGATATGCTTAATTACATTACCACAAATATTTGCTAAGGTTAACAGAAAAATAACGTTGATATAATATATATTGTAAGATTCACAGTAATAAAATTTTAAAGAATACAGAAAAAAAAAAGAGTTTCTTTAAATTCATGACAGATTAGACAATGAAGATAACGATGAACTATAACTTCTTAGATATATTTGTGCAATTCTTAAATTCAAAAACAATACATTTTAAAAACAATCCAATGTTTCCACAGCTAAAATATAGTTATATATTGAGTTCAGACAGTTAAAAATAGAGATTATGTTATCTAAGTCAAGCTATCACAGGTACTGTTACAAGCCCTTATCATAGGGCTGTAAAAGTTTAAGTCATGCTGCTGAACTATAAATAACGTTGTAAAGGATTAATTAAACAACAAAAAAATGTGCTGAAAACAGAAAAATGGTTATGTAACTATAAATTAAATCTTAATAATAATTTATGCGAAGTTAGAAAGAAAACTTTAAGGTTTGTCAGAGACTTAAGAAGAATTAAGAGCAATCTATATCTAATACTTTTACAAGCAATTACTGTTAATCGTATAAAATTCCAAATTAACAGTTATACTGATATCTGCCCTAAGATAATATAATCTTAGCTCATTAATTCTTACATTCTGCCATTTTTGGGGGCCGCGGTAGCCTAGTGGTCAAGGTTGTGGACTAGCGGCCGGCGGTTATCGTTCAGTCGCGGGTTCGATCCTTGGCCGCTAAGGACCCGCCGTATAGCCGGGGCTGATGCACGTGAAATCTGTTCGGGTCCCAAAGTCCTCCCGTTATCGTGGTGTGGTTGTTAGGAGAGGGGGTGCCAGCTCAGGTGTCGTCCTCGTCACTTGACCGTGGTTCAAAATTACGAGGTCCGTCGCCAATAGCCCTCGTGTTGCTTCTAGTGCGATGTTAAGAAAATCTAAACTAAAATCTGCCATTTTTGGTCATTAATAATGATTACCAGTTTTAAAATTTGAGAAATTTTGTCCTTAAATCAATTAAGACTTCCAATAATTTTAAACTCACAAATCATTTACGTATGTTTAAATAATCTCCAGTATCAAAAACAATGTATAACTAATAAATAGTACCACATAATTTATAAATCAAAATATCGACTTATATAAATGTTTTTTATTACAGTTATTGAGATTTGGATCAAACCAATTGTGTTCGTATTTCATGTAATTTCATTTCGGTGATTTTTTTGTCGACGTAGAAATGGTGTGGAAGTTTGAAGAGTAGTGCGTCAGTTGAGGTGTAGTTCTTACCGCATGACAGAGGTCTCCTATGCTTGTTATGAATACTCGTGTTCAATGGCGGTTTGTAGTTA
Source organism: Nephila pilipes (assembly GCA_019974015.1). Lineage (NCBI taxonomy): Eukaryota > Metazoa > Arthropoda > Arachnida > Araneae > Nephilidae > Nephila > Nephila pilipes. Next base: position 122,962 of record BMAW01105893.1, on the reverse strand, counting down.
AAGTTAGTGAGGGAGCTGCAGCAGAAAATTTTTAGCATTTGTCTTAAAATTGTGCAAACAGAAACAAAATGTATAAAACGAAAATTTTTCAGAAACTTGATAAAACCCTAAAATAACAAAATCAAACATTATTTACTTATTTTAACTTAAATTGTTACAGCTCAAGTTTAATCTAGTCATTTAAAAATGAAATCCATTCTTCTTGGTTTAATTTGAGCGAAAAGATAAATAATTTTCTCCTCGATCTCTAGATACCAACTGAGGAAATTTTTCCCCATTGAAAGTATTGCAAGCGCATTTGGTTTTTCCTAATTAATAGTGCTTCTTAAAAAAGTTATTATTTTTTTCAATGTTGAAAAAATCAACGTTCTGCCTCTGATGTAGCCAAGGTATCTGTCAAAAGAACTTTTATCAGTTTACTCCAAGATAAATTTCAGTAGCTCAGTTATTTTGCAATAATCATGAATATCAGACCTATAACAGAATAACTATAGTTCAATTTCAAATTTTTCTTTCTCAATCATGAGAATGCTTCAGTGATCAGTATTGTCTCTTCTGAGGAATGTTCATTCCTAAAACTGGAGAAGCATTTCTCGTTGAACAATTTAGCTGCTACTAAATCTTTAGTGCAAGAATATCTATCAAATTTATCAACACATACACAGCCATACACTTTCTTAACTTCTGCCATGTCTTTGAGAGATTTTTTTTAGTTCTCAATTATAAAACAGAAATTTTGATTTTTTTTTTTCCTTATATAATTATTAATTTTAAGCACATCAATTCCTCGAGATTGCATTTAGTTGTAAATTACTTCAACAAGAGGCACAATATGATGAAAGAGCTCTAACTAAAACTTGAAAATATCCATCATTCAAGTATTTTAAAATTCCTGTTGCTTCTGCAATGTTTGATCTATATTTGATATCGATTGAATTTCAGTAAGGCAATTTCTTAAAAATTTCAAAATTTTCATGAACTCTTGTTTTTTCATGAACTCTGTTTTTTCATGAACTTGACAGAGGCTCAAAATTACGAAGTCCATTGCTAACAGCCCTCGTATTTCTTCTTTGGGTGACGTTAATAAACTATCAAAATCACAATTAGAATTGTGACTTTATTGACTATTGAATTAAACTTAACATTGTCTGAAGAGTTAAATAGGAAGAGGTGTTACATAACATTTTAGTAATAAATTACTTTTTTATTTACATTCGAATAAAAATAAATAAATAAATCTTACAAGTTGAGTTTTTTTTTCCGGTTATTCTAAAACTATGGTTTAATGTTACTTTATCGGGAAGAAAATGCTGTCAATTTTTATCCTACAGTATTTCACCTGATATATATTGTACTCTATATTCCTTTCTCTACCAGTTCTAAAAGAAATGTAGATAGTCATTTCAAAGGTGTAAACGTTACCTTCGAAAGAGTAATATGAGTATTATATAAGTAATTAATATTGCTCTTTAAGATAATGCAACTCCAACTTCAAATTTTTAAAATTTTTCATGTATCGCATTTTCGCAACATTTGGTCTATTGACCGAAACATTTACATGATTTTTACATGTTTTAGAGTAAAATGGTAGAAAATATTTTTTAACTACTGTTTATCTTTACTCGGATTAGGAGCAGTTTCAACGATAATTTCCAAAAATGTGATAAATATCTTACCTTGGATTATAATTCGAATGACAGTAATCCTCTCTTTTATATTAAAACATTTTATCAGTGCGATGCAAACAATCTATAATGCCCTAATTAAAACAATGCATCTAAGTTTTAACTGAAAACTTCCTTCGACATAACACGTCAATCGTTGCTAAGTGTCATAAATATAGTTTTAGCTATAGTTAAACTTTGTTTAATTTTTGAAACTGAACCATGAGCCAGGGGGTTTTACGTAATATATCCTATGCTGATAATATTATTAATTAGTATTAATTAGAACTACTGAAATAAATATGGTGATATATAAATATATTTTTTGTGATAAATAAATGTCGCAACATAAATTGTTTGGCATTAAACAATTACTGATAATTCTTTTATTTTTTTTTTTCTTCTTAAGTCTGTATCTTATAAACTTCGCGTAATTAAATCAGTAAGTATTTAAAAATTAAAAAATTTTTTGTTAGAAGACGTCTTGAGTTACTACACAAGTGCAAAAGCTTAAGACTTTGAATTCTACTCTTATATATATATATGTATATATATATATATATATATATATATATATATATATATATATATATATATATCAAAAAGCAATGCTGTTATGATAACTTAGATTTAGACTTCAGTCTAAAGGCTATTATAATTTCGTGAACATGATATTAAGCCTATGGAATTTCTACTAATGTCCTCAAATATATATACTACACTATTGTGTTTTATGTACTTGAATGCCAAAAAGTGCAACCGAAAACATAATGAAGTTTTCTGTAGGAATACATTTCCTCCCCAATGTTCGAAAATATTTTAGAATATTTTAAAAATCGGAAAACCCTCAAAATAATCAATAAATTTAGTATTACATACATATAACTACACACATATATATAAATATAAGATTTTCCAGCTAATTATCAAAGAATTATTTGTATTTTCCAAAGTACTGTAAAACCAATTCCTCAGTCACACGATAGATGGCACAACGGATCAGCGTCATGTGATAGCTCATGCAGCACCACCTATCCAGAACAAAACTGAGCGATACTTCGTTCTCGCTCTCTTTCCTCCACTTTCCGCTTCTCTTCTTCTCAGCATTACCCGCGTCGGAAGTAAACTCCGAATGCCAGAGCGAGTTCCAACACCCATCGCCGATATGGGATAAAATTAATTAGGCCGCCATCTACCTGTCTCGGAAGAACTGCTTACTCCTAATAGAGATAACCTGTACATAGAATTAATGTGTAAATATCTTCATCTCTCCAAATATTAAACGAAGTAAAACAAGTTGAGCCTCATCATTGAATTCCTACGAAATCATCACAGATTCCGGTAATGGAATTACCCCCCCCCCCTTAGACAAACCAGCCCTTTGCGTAAAAACAAACTATTGTAGATTCGGGATGTACATTCTCCTCATCCCCGTTCTACATATATATATATATATATATATATAAATATAATTAAATAATATATATATATTTTATTTATTTATGTTTTGAAAATGTAATTCCTCAAAAACCGCTATTTTTTGAAGTTTCGGATACACTGATTTGCATTTAAATAAATAAAATAATAAAATTTTGAGGACGGTAGTAGAGATTCCATGCAATTGACATTAAGTTCGGGGCTAAGTAATCAAAATGGCCGATAGACTGGATCCTTAAAATTTTAAATTGCATAAGAGCGAAGGAAAAACTAATGGAGCAATCGCGATTTAAGCATTGTATTACCCCAAAAATAACATAACTGTTATTTAATAATAATAATAATATCTGTTATACTACACAAGTTGCTGCTTAATAAAGCTTATTAACATTTCGATGTGTGTGAATTCTTAATGCATCATAATTTCAATAGTAATTATTTTTTTATAAATAATAAAAGTTTCCTACCTTAACTTTTGAACAATGTCATTTAACTTGTGGTTGATGACATTTGAGTCAAATCTTAGATTCGAATTCTGATTCCAACAACTGATCCGGTGGAATAAGGGTCGATGAGTTACGTATTAATGTCGCACTACAACGACAGCCATGAGCCGGTGACCTTAATCTTTTGACGAAATAAGGGTTCGTTGAATGCAAGTTTAATTAAACTAGACCTTTAAGGCCTCACGTGAGGTACCATGCAATCGGATGAGTGAAATACCTATTCTGGTATTGTATTCTTCATGTAAGGTGTTTCAAGTTATTAAATATGTTACCACTAGCCCGTTTCGTCAACCTTAATCAGAGTTATAAGCATAAATTATGTAGCATAGCATAATCTACTGTTCTAATTTTGTTAATCTATGCAACAGAATTTCTCTTTCATAACAGTTCACTTTTTCTGTAGATATTTCGCGATTGTCTTAATTTAAAACAACTTGTTTCTCTCTTTCTTTGCAGGGTGTATCTTTGTGTGTGTTCCCTTTCTTACCCGCATCAAATCTCTTGTATCCTGTAGGCTTCGTGATAGCAGAAAGAGTGTTGTATCTTCCCAGTATGGGTTTCTGTATCCTAATTGCTCACGGATGGCATGTTCTCTACCAAAAGGAAAGGTAACCAAATGTTAATTGTGCTACACTATGTCTGTTACATAAGATACTTATTATTTCCTCATACCGAAAAATTACATTCGAACAGAGAAAACGAAAGATATGGAGGAATAATACGAGTATCTACTTATAGAGTAAAATCACCATAAGCTATCATGAGTTTTATGAAACTGATCGCAGTGCACCTAGCGGCTAATCTTGGAAGTTAACGACTTTTTCTAGAAAACTACGACAAACAAAAAAGAATCAACAGCTAAATGTAGAGTTTGAACTGATTCAATGTAAAAGAATCCTCAAAATTCACTAATAACAATTGAATATTATAAAATGCATGCATGTATGTAGATGAGTGGTGTGCGAGTGCTTGCGAGCGTGTGTAACATTACATTTGTGAATTATTGTATAGATATATATCAGTAATAAGAGTACACCAACATTCACTGCTGGCAATAATATCCACTCGCAACCTCCCACTTTCCCGCCTCCAAAACTGACATGGAAAGTGGTCAAGGAAAATGCCTAGAAAGTACAGATACCTATTAAAATGTAAGGGAAAGAAATTTCATTGAATAATTTAATTTCATTATCTTGAAATATCAATCCGAACACACAAAAAAAATAATGCTCTATTAAAAAACAAATAATTTATATCATTAATTAAGAAAAATTGCTTGAAATTAAAATTTATTTTTGAACCTCAAAAATATTAGTGTTTAAAAAAGAGAAACTTAACATTCTTCATATACTCTTCATGCTTCATTTTTGTAAAAGCAATAGTATAGTCTAGCTAGGATAATTCAAGATTGAAGGAACCTTTAAAAAATTAAATTACATATGTTTTTCTTTAAAGAAGAAGTAAATTTTAAAAAAGTTAATCCACCTATTAAAGATATAACTCATAAACTTTATTTTACAAAATACATGAACATTACAATCTATGCACTTATATTTTTAAATTATATTAAATATTTTTACTATGTATCTAAACAAGTTACAATGCCTTAAGAAAATCATGCATTTCTAGTTGCATCCTTGAATGTAGAATAATAGTCATTACCAACGATTCGGTATCCCAACCAATCAAATGATGAAATAATAAGATCATTTACATAACAATGACTTTCAAAAACTCTCCAACCCAAGGAATCCTGAAAAAGGCAAATGACTTTCCAAAGCCCCTCTCTTTAATCATCCTTAGAAACAGCGTTAAATAAGTCATTGGAAAGTCTTATTAATTATTTTTATCATAATGATCTTGGAGAAATCGGACGAGAAAAAAATTCGAATAATATAAAATAAAATTCGAACTATTAGCGATTGTGTCCGTTTTAATGCAGAATTCTAGGGAACTGGCATTCGATTCCTGATTCCCCAAAGATCAGAAGAGTAGCGGAGCTGATGCAATTTCCATCTGTCACAGATCCAAGTCCTCCCGATGGTATGATGTAGAAGTTTTGAAAAGAAGATGTCGGCTCAGGTGTCATCTTCGTCATTTGACCGAGGTTCAAAATTATGAGATTCGTCGCCAATAGCTCTCGTGTTGTTTTTAAGTGCGATATTAATAAATTATCAATCAATAAATCTAGGTATCAGGCAAAAAATTCACATTATCCAAAATTTTGAATTAAGTAAGAGATTGAATTATAAAAATTCGACTGTATATATATGCAATACCTTATAAATTTAATTGCAAGCAGTAATTATTGTATTTGGAATGCCATTGCAATTACATATAATAATAGATTTATTTTAAATTACAGTAAATATATATAATCAACTTTAATATAATTAATTTAAAGTTCGATTGAATTGCATTTATAACAAGGTAATTAAGAATCAAAATATACGTAATTAAACTATATTATTCTGTAACTGTAAGATTAATTATCATTATAAATTAAAACTGATCACCCTTAAAATAACTTCCTGATTACATCACTTACTGCCTCAAAAATTTGCTACTCCATTTATAAGTAATGATATTGCACAATTGGATATCTTTTAATTCATAATCGGCATTCTAATCACTCTACTACTACAGCAACCTTATAAATTTAAACTGAAATTAATTTCTTACTAATTAAGAGTTTAAATTCTATAACATTATTACAGATATTTCTGGAGTTTTAAAAAAAATCTTCGTTTTTACTAACTACAACTTTTTCAATTTTTATTTTCCCCCCTTCTAGTTTTGTAAAGTTCCGAGTATCTGACAGCCAAATAAGAATAAAAATTTGAGATTATGTTCGTACTTAAAAGATTTCTATTCCTTTATAAAATCTGGAACTATGAAAGAAAATAACTAAGTTCCTTTTTTTGCACTTTTTACTTCTGTTTTATTTCCGTATGAACTTTTGGATAGGGTATAATATTATGTCTATATATAGTTGCGAATAAAAAAATTCTAATTTTCCTTTCTTCCTTTACCCGGAAAAAAAATTCATAGGTGAAAAGAAAATTTTCACACGCTCTGAATTTCAATACCTTTGATTAAAAAGACAGAGGAGTACTAAAAAATAAGTTTAAAAGTAACTTAGCTCCCCTTTTCTTTCCCTACTTAATTAACAATTTTTTCTATGCAACCCTCCATTTTATACTTAATTTTCTCACATTTTTTCATGTCTTTATCAAATCACTTTTCTTCAAACACTTAAAGAAAGGAAAAAGTAAAAAAAAAGTAGGTATTTTTTTAAATTTTTTTATTAAGAATTTTTTTTTTTCCACTCTAACGAAAAATCTGTCATTTAGCTCTCTGCTTGAGAGAGGAACCCTTAAAAAAGCATTTGAGATTTCGCTTCAGTGAACGCAAAGGGCCATTTTAAGTAAGCGAGGAGGAAAAAATAAATTTACGCATCAAAAGTTTAAAGGATTTAAATAAGAGCAATATGAGCAAAGCTAGGTAAGCTTTATTCTTGAAAGTCTTGCACATTTTGCACTCTGTTGCCCAGGTTTGAAATTTTTTTCCAGCAATAAGATTCAGAAATATAATTATTGCTAGTTGAAAGCACTCGGTTACACTTAAAAAAAGTCCAACAATTATTTCGTAATTGTAATACGATTACTTTCATTTTGATAACGGCATTAGAGGAGGCTATTTTAAAAGCTCCATGCAGTTTCGATACTGAAATAACAACATTAATTTAGAAATGTAACTTTTTTAAATATTTTCCATTGATTTGTAAAGAAAGATTTTTAAATCTGACTCAAAAACTTACAAATATTCCATTTATGTTCTTTTTTTATCGAACGTCTAGCATATTATACACATAAGATAAACTAACTAAGCTGCTGTTGTGATAATAACAGTAATATGTTGCATCAATTTCACTGAATCTGCCAGGTGGAGAAGATTGAAATCTGCTTTTCACCTAATCTGGTAGAAAGAGAAGTTATGTTTCTTAACTTCCAACGTCAAATCAAGTAATGTTAGTTTAAGGTATCCGTACACCTTTAAAATGTTATGTTTGTCAAAATTTTGAATTTCCTAAATAATATCAGTTTAAGATTTAAACTTTTTTTTCTTTCTAATAGTGTTTGAATTTTGCTTATACCTTATTTAGAACTTAAGGTACAGGGATTTGAGTTTTACTCGGTAACAAATTTTTAATTGCATTTGAAAGTTTGTTTTCGATTTTTCTCAAAATGAGTTTTCTCGACATATTCACATATGGCAACGTAGATATCAGAAAAAGTTATGAACCAAATTATTTTACATTTTGCAAGTATCTTCCTTATATAGATTTTAAGAACCCCTACTACTTTCATGGTTATGAAATGGATACGTGTTTAGTAACAAAGTGTAAAACCATGTACTGTTATAACTTTTTTTGATTTTTCATTGTTATTTGACTCGAAATACAATAGAAGTTGTAGTAATATCATTTTCATCATGAAAGTGGTACCAGACACAAAAACTGTTATGATGAATAAGATAAAATTTACGGAATAATGATATGTTTTGTTTACTTTTGAGTTATGAGCGTTATTCTGATAATCAATTTATGTACCATTTTCACCCTGTTTTTCACTCCAATTTTTTTTTTTTTTTTTGAATTAAGACCTGATTATGAAATGTGTTTTTCATAGTTTTGGGTTATATTTTAGCATTAAAAATATTTTGATAGCAAATATCAATGTAATTATTTCAAAAAACTTTCTCCAAAGGTATACGGATACCTTATCTAACCACAATCAACAAAATTATTTGTATAAAATGCCACCAACAATCACTGACAAACTCGAAAAATGTGTACCAAACGATGCGATATTCCGCAAAAAATGAAAAGAGTGGCTAAATGATGCAATATTCTATCAACACTATAAAGAGTGAAATGATCAAGTTGTATTTTTAGTTATAATTAAATGAAAGTTGCTAAATACTGTATTCTAACGCCGAGTATTGACGATGATCAAGAGGGTTCAGTCACTCCTATTTAAGGTTTGGCGACATTATAACCCAAACATGCTCTTCATAATTTCTATAGACAAGAAAGGATAACAAATTTCCGATTGAGGGATGTGCAAGATTGTGACAGTGATTATTTTTAACGTCTCACTTAGAAACGATACGAGGGTTATTGGCGACAGATCTCGTAATTTTGAACCTTGGTCAAGTGTTAGGTTGTTGTTTTTTTTTTGTTGTTGTTGTTACAAAGTCTATTATTAGAGGCTGATTTTTTGGTTTCTCAAGTTGTTTATATAATTCTTGATATCCTACTACACAAAACTGAAGATTACATTGAACTTTTAATGTACGCTCTATGTCAGGATCATGACTATGAAAAAGGTCCATTTGTAACAAATTTCTAGCTTTCGCGAATTAAATCAGCTGTTAATAGCTGCACTTGATCTTCAACTTCGTCATTACCGACTTTTTTATTATCATAAACTGTCATAAATTCGATCAAATCGTTCTCCTCCAAAGGCCTTCCTAGCATCAAATCTTCGATGTCTACCGTTTGCATGTTCTTAAGACCTTCACCACTAGTTCCATTTAATAGAGTTATAATTTTAGAACTCACAGCTTATTTATGTATACTAGGAAACTTCTACTTTTGACGCATGGTGGCAAAACTTTTCTCCAACAAGTGTTTAAGGTCGTTTGGCGCAACTGTTTGATGGCAAAAGAAGCATGTGTAATACAATTCATATTCGTAAGCTTTCTCCGTGCTTCCACAACCGTGAAATTTCTTTCTTCCACTGAGTCTAAAATATATTTAAAAGTTTGCTTTATGTAATACGATTTAAATGCTGCTATAATACCCCGATCGAGTGGTTGAATCAAAGCGGGAATATTAGGCGGTAAAAACAGCATTTGGGGGGATTCGCGTTAGAACAAAAAATTCATTTAAAAAAGTATATTGGTGGACCGTGTTATTTCAAAATCGTGTGAAAAAAAGAGTTAGGTGTATATTGATATGAATGAAAAATGTTTTAATGTATGCTTTCGAATATTTTTAAAAAGAAATAAAATAAATATTATAAAAGTTGTAAAAAAAGATTATTAACACATCGATCAATAACTCCCGAGTCTAACATTGAAAACAACATTTTTTTTGCAATTTTTTTTTTTATTCATCTACATAACACCTTTTGTTAATCACCTTTTAGGGTGATACAATCGTTCCAACGCTTTTCCAAATCTTTTTTTTTTGCAAGAAATCTTTTTTTTTGCGAGTAAATAGCGATAAACAGCTTTCTGAATCATCGACTCGTTGCTGTTTTTGTTCCATCGAAAGCAATCGCGGCACCCACTTGGAAAAAACCTTTTTCATGCTCAATTTTTCATGAAGGACAGTAAATACACTTCCATATGATATCTGTGTCATCTCAGCAATCTCACGGAGCTTCACTTTACGATCTTTCATTATAAATTTTGTCACTTCACTCACATTTTCCGGTGTAACGGCTTCCACAGGTCTACCCGAGCGTTCCGCGTCATTTGTGTCGGTACGACCACGTTTAAACTCGGCAAACCACCGACAAATCGTTGCTTTTGATGGATAAGAGTCCAGGTAACATTTTTCAATCCATTGTTTCGCTTGCACGGTGTTTTTACCCATTAAAAAACAATGTTTTATCAGAACACGAAACTCGGTTTTTTCCATTTTTTAAACAAACTACAAAACGACTTTACTCCAACCTCGATAACTCAGCTGTTTCTGGTCCGATCGACTTAAAATTTTGACACGTTTCAAGCAAAGGTTAG
>BMAW01105893.1:54942-112532 GCA_019974015.1 Nephila pilipes | reverse complement strand
AAAAAATTATTTGATAGAATAACTCTTAAAATATTTTTTTGAAAAACGAGTTAATTGTTTTATCAACCAATAGTCAATCATTAATGGATTATTGTTTTATATTGGCATTTTGTTTCTTATTAATCTCTGGCATGGCAGATTTGATTTGCTGTTCCTCAATTCGAGATTTACGTTACTTAAAATAAGTAATAGCTCTGTTGCTTCGGGGGCCTTAAAATATCTGGTTGGTTGGTTGGTTGGTTGGTTGGTTTTAATTAATATCACACTAAGAGCAACAAGCGCTATTGGCGACGGTTCTCGTAATTTCGAACTTAAAATTTCTGATTAGAGTCTGTTTTGATACTTCTTCCTCTATATTAGACATTTCTTCGCCTAGAACACCTTTATTGAAGTCTTCCTCTGTCCTTGTCCCTACTATTGACTGATCATTATCAATAGCTGACCACACTTCCACAAAACCATATCTTTTTAACTTTTAAAATTTGATTAATACAAAAATATGATTGAACGTACAAGTAATCTCAATGACAGGGAGATCTTAAAAGTCTGTTACAAAAAAAAAAAAAAAAAAAAAAAAAAAAACAGGAGCATTTCACTTTCAGAAAAAAATGGAGATTCATACCAATAAAATGGAAGGTAAAAAAGGTATTAAAGCCTGAATTCTTAATAGATCATAACGTCATCCGAACAAGAGATTAATTTGAATTTCATAAAAGGAAGAAAAGAAATAATTATGATAATCCCCCCCCCCATTGTCTAGGAGGAATATCACAAGAGATTGTTTCTCGGAGGAACCACTACACTTCACTTGTAAAGCAGACTCGCGTGTTACTAAGCCGCGTGTTAATAGATCCGATTGTATTATGAAAAAGTATCTCGGATTCCTTCTTAATTACATTATTTTAATTATTGGAAAATTAATTTTTAGCTGCATTTATTTTTAAATGAAATCCTAATTATTCTGTGAATATTATTATTGTAAAATGCTCAAAATACATAAAATATCTTATAATTGAGTCTAACAACTTCTATCAGTTTATTTAATGCTTTATTTTCAAATCCGTGATTGCAATATCTTAAAGAAAATTCTCTCATGAAAATTACTTCGAAGTTCTTCCTTAACAAACAATTTAAGTTATTTATCTTTGATATATTAAAGTACAAAATCTCGAATGATATATTTCTTCTTTAAGTGGCTGTTTATGAATAAAAGATTTTTTTCCTTTGAGTTTAAAGAAATATAAATTCTTTACACTTTTTGAAAAATGACGTTTCCTAAATCAAAGACGAGTGTAAAAGCGCATTTATCCAGTTTTTCAATTTTTTTTTTTTTTTGAAATAAATATAATACACCGTTTGAAATGTTCATTAATATTTATCCCGTTTCAAACCATTTAACACAACTAAGTCCTATTCATATTATCTTTGATGACATTGCCTCCTGAATCCTAGCAGTTCGGAACGATATCAGAGTGCTGAGTGCTTCGGCGAAAAAGATTCTAAATTAAAACGCGGTTTATTAAAAATTCCATGACGAAATTAATTGAAAATAAATATAACACGACTCTAACAGAATTAGAAAGGCAAATAAAATCTTCTTTGCTTCCATTTCATCTTCTTTCTAATTGAAATTTTAACTTCATAGAAACAGAATTCCATTTGCTTCGGAACAAAGGATCTAGTGTTTTGATTAAGCGTTAGAAAAGGCTAATTTTACTTTAACATATGCACCAAAATCATCAAAAGAGGAGAAAAATTTTAACTTAATTCCATTTGCGCGAAATTGGAGTTTATTTATCTAATATAATTTTTCTACGTTAAGTGCTAGGGCTCGTTTGAAATAAAAGAAACATCCCATTTGCTTCTGGAATATTTAATTTAATTGGGAAATGTAAACATGCAATACATCGTCGCTGACAACTAGCTGATAGATTTTAACCTTTCAGCATACTTCATTTTGTATTCTTTCTCAAGATTTGTGTGCTGCATATAATATGCATTTTTTTTTATTCGGGTGATTATTAAAATTGTAAATGGCATAGAGAATAACTCTTTGTCAAATTTCTCGAATGCTCTGTTTACTTTGTAAATAAAGTACCTGAACGAGCGTAAATGAATTTTATGTTTAAGTAATTCTGTCGAATAACGCGTAATGAAATTTTTATAATTGTAGGAGTATTCATAAATCTTAAAAGTTATTCAAGAAGTCCCATTTGAGCAGATTTTGTAAAGAAAGGCGTTGTTTTTTGCTAGATTGGGAGTGTTTATAGAACTCTTCCAAAATCTGTTAATGATATTTACTCATAATTTTAATCGATATTTATTTTAACACTTAGCATACAAATGCGAACCTTCTGGATTTAATTAAGGCTTAAAAGCGGGATACTAAACATTAATTATATTATAATTATAATTATTTCTGCTTTTAAAAAATGATTTATTTCCTCTGATATTTTTTAAATAAAATTTGAACGTTAGTATGAAATAGTTAATAATTACATTTTAAGAAGAAATTGAGATAAAATTATCTGTGTTATACTAAAATATTACTTATATGTTAGAATGAAAAATTTTTTTAACTATCCATTAATATTTTCTTTTCAACAGTGAGCATTTTTTAATACACTTTATTACAAAACTTTTTTAAAATGTTCTTTTTTTCTTTTACGATCGTTTCTTTTATAAAGGTAATTTTCTTAAATCTTCATATTTTGATATTTTTCGTCTAGTTTCTTCTTATGCAATGACCAGGGGCTTACCTTCTGGAAGTAAGTACGGGCATCTTGACCCCCGAAGTACCCTTGTAACATTTTTTCTTTCCCATGGAGTTTACTGTATTTTGTACTCTCGGGGGGTTTGCCTTCTTTAGATAGGTATGATTATCATTCATCTAGGTCCTTAGAGATCTATTTCTTTCCCATGAGGTTTACTGTCTTTGATAAACACGAGTGACGCCTCCCCGGGATATCCTAGCGATACTTGTCTATTTTCTATCATTCTTGTCAACCAAATTATACCTTTTTCCTATTTTTCAAACGACAAGATTATTGTTTTACCTTTTTTAGAGCAGAAAACCCACATCGGACTCTTACGCCATTAAACTCTACCATCAATCACTCACTTACTGCCTTTTGTAAACATAGTGACGCGTCTCCAGGACAACCTCGAGTGATCCTTTTGAATCAGTTTTTATCTTTTTTTCCGTTTTTTCTGACATCTAGATTACAGATGCACGTTTTGCGGCGCAGCATTGACAGATAAAGGTCTTATGTCTTAGATCTCAACTTTTACTCACTCATTTTTATGTAATGAAGAAATATGTTTTATAAACGTATCAATACTATTATTACAATCTACATAAATCCTATTAAAATGAATATTAAATACTCATTTTTAAAATTGAATTTTATAAAGAAGCGCACAATATGCATTACAAAGAAACTGTTAATACGTTTTTATATTGCATTCCTTTCAAAATTATTTTCAGCATGTAAATTTATATTCTTACATCAATTGCATTCGCTTTTTTAACAGAAATATGTAAATAAATGAGCCTCATTTACAACAATATTTTAATATTTAAGAATGAACGCTTCCACTTTTTTAAAAAAAAAAAAAATCGGGAGAAGAGGACTTATTTTCTTTGATTTCATCTGAAATAAAAATTATAAAACATTACAAACATTAGATTATTATAATATTACAGATATTCTAATTAAAATACTTATTGAATATCTATGAGAAAGATAGACGGCATAACTCTTTAATAAGAAAATTGAAACTTAAATACGTGCCCTACCAAGAAAGAAGGGCAGCGGTAGCCTAGTGGTCAAGGTCGTGGACTCGCGGCCGGCGACTTTCGTTCAGTCGCGTGTTCGATCCTTGGCCGCCAAAGACCCGCCGTGTAGCCGGGGCTGATGCACGTTAAATCTGTTTGGGGCCCAAAGTCCTCCCGTTTGCGAGGTGTGGAAGTTCGGAGAGGGGGGTGCCAGCTCAGATATCGTCCTCATCATTTGAGCGAAGTTCAAAATTACGCGGTCCGTCACCAACAGCCCTCGTGTTGCTTCTAGTGCGACGTTAATAAAAACTAAACCAAGAAAGAAAAGGAATTGAGATAAATAAAGGGAGCTTTTGATAATGGCAAAATTTTTCACGATTTATAAAAAATTAAATTGTTGAAGGAATGTAGAGGAAGTTGATAAGCAATTTATTCGACTAAAAGATAAAAATTTATTCATAATAAGGTTTTAAATAATTGCAATATTAACCATAGATGTCCTGTTGTCTAAACCCGTCAGGGTTAACAGAGATTCAATAAATTGAAGACTATCTAAATAACGAATAGCTATTTAAATTTAATTACGTTTATTTAGATATTACACTGAAGAATACAAAAGTTTAAGGACAATCAATAAAGGGTTAGCATAATTATACATATTTATATAATTTTCGGAGCGGAATACATTGTTTACTAGTCAGCTTCTCCGCCTGGACTGCTAGTTATTAGCGATCGTGTTGTCATTAACTCCTCCACCGGCTCCTAGGAGGCGCGCATGAACGCAGGGTGGTTATACAAAGAATTATAAGACATATAACTCTTTACTATTAATTTTCCATCGCTGCATTTTTTGATAGTATCGTAAAATTATTTTCTGTGTTCTCTGAAATTTATAAGTAATAGTTTTAAGATCTTTGTTTCTTCAGGTCATTATTTGAATGATTCTTAGAAGAATTTCAAACATTCCATTCATTTTTAAGCTGCCTTTTAGCTTCTTATCATCCTTCTTCAATTCTATTTTTCAAATCAATTTTCAAAAAATAAATTATAATGTTATTTATCATAGCATGAGTTTCATTTATTTAGGTCATTTAAATATTAAGTAATTTAAACACAAAAATTTCTTTTTTGTATAAAAGTGAAGAATCAATAACCGTACTTCTGAATTTTAATTCAACAAAGTAATAAACCTTATAAATAATATATTGTTTAAAAAATACTTATCAATTTTTAAGCGTATTTTGAAGTGTTTTCCACATCTTTTTTTAGGACTTTGATGCGTTTTTCATTCTGTATTGCACACATTAATACTTTTGAATACTGGAAATGCTTAATGCTAAATATCACTGAGTTTGGAGAATTGTTGAATGTTTTATTTGTGTTACCTTATATATCATTATGTAAATATAGAATGATATACAGATTTTGTAGAAGCTATATATTTTTGCATGTACAGAAAACACATTATCTAACCTTGCATTAGTGTTATAATATTCATGCAATATTAATGAAGCAAAATATATATTTTCCATGCCTAATATTTTATAAATATTCTTTCATTTTCATAAAATGATTTATAGTTAATGTCCATTTCCATATGAAAAATCTAAAATCGGTTTAAAATAAATGCGCATATTAATCTTAACCGTCTACATATCGCTTAACTGTAATTTTCTTTCATGTCTGCATCGTTTTTGTCTTTTAGCTTTATAAATAAGCTTTTCAAATTTATTTACTTCAAATTTATTTTTAAATCCATAATTCTGAAATTCTGTCTTATCAGCAACTTGATTTACGATTCCATTTTTATGTTTAAATCCATCGGTTTAATAGTTATTTTAATTCTTTCGAAAAAGTAACATTTTTCAAACTACTCCTGATATTTTTGTGGTTAATATGTTTAAATAACGACTCTGTATCTATTAGGAAAAAAAACATTAGGTTTGATAATTCTCGAACTTTTTTTTATTGTAATGAGATCTTCCGATGATGCTGATTTATTGAGATGAGAGGGATGTGAAATCACAAAGAATATTTTCCATTTCCAAGAATGTATTCCTTTTCGATACAAAGATTCCCTATCTCTAGCCAATTAGCCTCGAACTTATAAGTCATGGATAGATGACGAAGTCAACACACGAACTGGAACCCTACCTAAATTATACACCGACTGAAATTTCTTCATTAATTCATTGATTAAGTTATGAAGGAAGGGGTTGGATTGATTGGCTGTTTAATAACGTTGTACTTAGAAGCAACACGAGAGGTATTGGCGATGGATCTCGTGATTTTAAGCCCGCAGGGGCTTATTGTCTTTGTTGGATAAGGGTATCACTCATCCGAGGTACCACAATGGTGTCTTTCCTTTTCCATGGGGTTTATTGTCTTCGGTAAACACGGGAGACGCGTCCCTGAATTATCGTAGCGATCATTCTCTATTTTTACCCTCCTTCTTGTCTGAAAAATTTTAACTTTTTTTTATTTTTCAAACGTCTGGATCACGGTAACACTTTGTTTGGTGCAGCATAGCTATATCTGGTTTTTGGACCATCAAATTTCCCCATCACACATCACCATTTTGAACCTCGGTGAAGTGACAAGGACGACGCCTGAGCCGGCACCTCCATCTCCAAACTTCCATATATATCGGAGGACTTGTTTTGGGGGTAAATAACCCTCACGGGATTTAATCCTCAGAATTTACTATTGATATAAGATGTAGCTGAACTTTGATTTCTCTCTTGCCCAGGAGTTAAAAATTAATACATGAAAAATTTTGTGAAATTAATCGAGCTATAGTAAACTTTTTTTATAAAAATTTATTAAAGTTAAGTTTTTACTATTTGAAAGGTTTAAATGTTTACTTAGTTAAATTTAGTTTAATTACTATAGTGGTGTTGCTTGGAAAAAGTTATTTTATGAGAAATTTAATAATACAATAATTTTATGAGAAATTTAATAATAATATTGAAAGGTTGGCAGCAGTAGATATTATTATCCTGCTAGCTCGTCCAGTCTGGTGTTTTTATAGGTTGTCTGGAGTTTTTCTTTCAAGATTGAGAGGGTGTCTTCTGATTGGTTGTTGTGGAGGTTGGTTATCAGAGGATGGGCAGGTTCAGGAAGAATTTTGTTGTTTTGTATGATGGAGTTTTTTGAAGATGTTTTAGGGAAAAGATTTAATAATTAATCTATTAAAATTTCTCTGGGTCTATGTAGTAGTCGATTATTTCATATTGGGGTGTATGTTTCTATTGCTTGGATGATTCTATTTGGGGTGGTATCAATTATATGGAAGAAATTTTTGGATAACTTTTTAATGTAGGTTTTGAGTGAAGGGTATTTGATGGATTTTCTAATAACGTTATTACGCATATATCAATGGGCTTTAACAATCATTCTGAGGGCTACATTTTGACATTTTTCGAAGATATCGAGAGTTGAATTGGCACAGTAGGTACAAACTTCCATACGTATCATCCCTACTACACTGTGAGCCTTTTGTGGTATTAGAACTTGAACCACGACTCCACGATAGAACGTCGGCAGCGAGTTTGATACCATGCTTACTAGGCTACTACGGTCACATGAAGGATGTAGAGCAATGGAATTTCTTAACTAGATGTTTATATCACTGTGGGAAAAGTTACTCATTAGAACAAAGAATGATTAGTTTTAGTATATGGTAGATAACTCGTTAAGCACACCTTCTTTTACATGTTCTCCTCAAGGAACTGAAATAGTCAGTAGTTTATGTCATAATACTAAATTACCGAAAAACAATTCTTTGTAGCATTGATGGCGAGAGTATAGTACCAGCTCAGATGTCGACCTCGTCATCTGAATTTCGCTCAAAATTTTGGAAGCTTTTTTGGTAGTGTTTAATGGACCTTGTGTTGAGCAGAAATAGATTTCCGGAAAACGCAATTTCGCCCTCTCCTCATACTCATCTTAAAATAAATAAATTGCAGATTATTTTCCCCTGATTAATGGCATTTAGGAGTATTTTTTTCATATCTATTAATGAATAATTATTTATGTGCATTTTTAATTAGATGTATTTTCAATGATATACTTTTTTTCTTTCAGGAAACACAGATTTTTTCTACAGATGTGTATTGTGATACTATTGTGCCTTAATATTTCGAAGACTATTACACGAAATTTTGATTGGTGAGTTTTCATCTTAATAAGAAATATTTCCGAACATGAATTTTCAAAAGTTTTTTGACAAAAAAAATTTGTGTGTGTTATACTGTCTCGTTGATTTCAGGAAAAACGAAGAAACTTTATTCCGATCTGGATTACGAATTACTAAAAATAATGCCAAATTGTACAATAACTTAGGACACGTAATGGAAGCAGAAGGAAAAAACGAAGATGCCTTGCGGTTGTTTTTGAAAGCAGCAGAGTAAGTATTTATAATTTATAATAAATAATTAATATTTTTACTAGGTAAATAATTAATATTTCATTTTCAAGCAAGTCTTTCCAATCGTGAATTTTGCAACCTTTTACACATTTAAAAATATAATAAACGAGCTCTATCTTTTACCAACTAGATTCATGTTTAAATCAAAATCACGATACCGAACATGTGTATCAAAAAGAACGTTTCAAAACTCCTTGATTCATGTTTTACTTATTAGCACAGATGCGTCAATCCACTCATACAATACGACTAGCAATAATTCATTGGCTTTGGTTTGGTTTTATTAACTTCTCAGTAGAAGCAACACGAGGGCTATTGGCAACAGTCGTCGTAATTTTGAACCTCTGCCAAGTGACGAGAACGACACCTGAGTTAGTCTCAGCTCCCACTCAGCACACCTAAGCTTCCCTCTCTTCGAACTTTCATGCTACTTTAACGGGAATACTGTGGGTATCAACAGATTTAATATGCGTCAACCCCGGATACACGGCGGTCTTTAGTAGCATCAAGGCTCGAGCCCCTACTTGACGAAAGCCGCCTGTTACGAGCCCGTGACTATGACCACTAGGCAACCGTGGTTAACTTATCGGCAAAGGTTGTGGCTTATTATCAATAATTATGTATAATTAAAAATATTTTGAAAAAATTCGCTATATATATATAACGCACCGTCTGATAAGTTTCTGGTCTGACTCACAGATGGCGCCCCATATACAGAAATCATATTCTTTTTTAGTAAGTACTATGTTAACCTTCAAAAGGTAGCTGTAAGAATTTTATGACGATCTGACATTTGGTTCAAAAGTTACGGTGGTTTTAGTGAAACAACTTTTTTTTTTTTTTCCATAACAATGGGGGGGAAGAATATCGAATGTTGATAAAACATTACTTTTTGATGGGAAAAAACACCGTTGAAACGAAAGCATTTCTTGATAAGTGTTATTTGGACTCTGCACCAGGAAAATATTGACTTGCTTACTGAGTTTAAATGAAGTCGTACAAACGATAGATGATGCGCCTCTCTCTGGTCGCCCAAAAGAGGTAGTTATACCGGAAAGCATCAAAAGAGTTCACAAAATCGTTTTCATAAACCATACAGTGAAGTTGCAGGATATAGCTGACACTCATATGTCAAAAGGAACGTTTAGGCTTTATTTTGCATGAACATTTGTCTATGAGAAAGTTGTTTTCGAAGTGGGTGCCACGTGTGTGCTAACAGTAGACCAAAAAATAATCACGAGTCGATGATTCCGAACGTTGTTTAAAGCTGTTTCGGCGAAATAATAGACTTTTTGCGTCGATACGTAACGATGGACAAAACTTGGATCCACTATTATACGCTAGATTCAAATCGGCAGTCAGCTGAGTGGACAGCAGCCGGGGAATCTACCCCAAATAGTCAAAAGCGAAACAGGATATTGGCAAAGTTATGACGTCCGTATTTTGGGATGCGCACAGTATTTTGTTTATAGATTACCTTGAAATATCAAGACAATCAATAGCAATCACTACATGGCCCAAATGGATCGTTCTAACGAAGAAATTTCGAAGAAACTGCCCCATATGCAAAGAAAGAAAGTTCTCTTTCACCAAGACAATGCACCATGTCACAAGTATTTGGTTACGATAGTAAAATTGCACGAATTACACTTCGAATTGCTTCCGCACCCATCCTATTCTCTAGATTTGGCCCTCGGCGACTATTACCTATTCGCATACCTAAAAAATTGCTCGCAGGCAAAAGATTTGGCTCGAATGAGGAGGTGATCGCCGAAACAAACGCCTATTTTGAGGGCAAAGACAAATCGTTCTTCAAGAAAGGTATAGAAATATTAGAGAAGCGCTGGAATGATTGTATCGCTCTTGAGTGTATGTTGATGAATAAAATTGAATTTGCCAGAAAAAGTTATGTTTCTTTCATTAGACCGGGAACTTACCAGCCGATGTGTTATATAAGGTATTTAAAATTTTGTTACGGGTTGTTACTTTCGTTGTCGTCCACGTGCAGAATGTGGGTCGTCAGTTTGAGTTCTAGATCATGAATGAGTAAACTTAAGTCGAAAATTCTCATTTTAGCTCCATTAAAGACTATAGTGAGGATTAAGCGCGGAGTGAGGGGGGCTAATTAAATCTCAAAGTCCTCCCAAGGAGTGGTGCAAAATAACGGTAAGAGAAATACTAACTCAGGTGCCGACCTTGTTAACTAAATACTGCTTTTAATTACAAAATCTGTCCAATTGTTTTCATTGAACTCTAATTTTAATTATCAACGTCACGATAGAAGCAACTCAAGAAATATTGTCATAAAAACTCGTGTGGCCGCCGTAGCCTAGTGACCATGATCGTAAACTCACTGCCGGCTATTTTCGTCAAGTCGTGGATTCCAGCTTTATTTCCACTAAAGATCCATCGTGTAGTTGGGACCGATGCACGTTAAATCTGTTGAGACATAAAACCCTCCCGTTGACAAGGTGTGAAAGTTAGGAGAGGGAGATGCCAACTCAGGTGTCGTCCTCGACACTTGACCAAGGTCCAAAATTACGAGGTTCATCTCCAATAGCCCCCGTGTTGCTTCTAATGCTACATTATTAATACCAATTAGTCGAACCTCGTGATTTTAAACTGCAGTGAAATGACAAGAGTACCAAGAAACTGTAAATCATCTCAAATTAATCAATTGAATAAGACAGTAAAGTCCTTTTCAGTTGCACTCTCAAAACTTTAATAATGCTTCGAAAAATTATTATATTAAAAGCATTACAGAAAAAATGCCAATATTAGAATCGAAACTGTAAAAGCAAATTAATTCTTTTTTAAAAAAATCTAACTAGATAATTTTAATTAGCGCATTATATTGGATTTTGAGGTGTAATAAAATGTAAATATGATTTACAAATGCTGTAGCATGTTAGATATTCCATGTAAAAATATTTTCTCTCGTAAGTTAACCGCACAAATTTTTATCTAATGAATATGAAGTAATAAAATACTTCTACGCGTTTGTATCACAATCACTGTGTATCTGTCTTGGTATATCGAGGAGAGGTGCGAATCTCCTTCAAGAGACAAGGAAGGTGCAAAAATTCTCTTCAACAATGACTACAAATGTTAAAACACCTTGATAACTTCCCCGATGAGGAATACCTTTTGGTATAGTTGATAAAATCATTGCAAAAAAGCTACCGGACAACCTTTCTTTGGACCCAAAGATTGAAAGTTTGAAACTCCTTCAAGCAATTAAACTTAACTGTCTTCCCCACTTCGGGGTCGAAAATTGGGAGTATGCGATGGCTCTCTTCAACAAAGAAGATAGATGTTGAAACATCTTAAATTCTTGACCGAGTAGGAATCTCTTTTAATTTAATCGGAGACCTTTCTTCGGATCCAAAGATCGATGGTTCGTAATACCTCCGCTGCTTAGGAAAGTGCGGGCATCATGATCCGGAGAAATCCTAGCGATCTTTTTCTTTCCTATGGGGTTTACTGTCTATGGTAAACATGGTTGAAGCACCCCCGGGTTACCCTAGCGATCCTTCTCTATTTTCGACCCTCCTTCTTGTCAACGTCTAGAATAGGGTGACCAGATTTTAACATTCGAAAAGTGGGACACTATTGACGGGGAGAAGGAGGTCTTGATTAAAAATTTGGTACCTAAAAAATACCTACCTTTGGTACCTAAATAAATTACTTACCTAAATCACCTGAAATAGCTTATTTGTTGACATTACTTGTTTAACTAGCATGCAGTACGATGTGTATCGTATGAGAGACAGTTACAAAACTCAATAGGAAAAGACGTTACTTCGTGGACGACCAATAAACTCCTTATATCCTGACTCTTCTCCTCTCTAAAATTCCCCTCCGTTTCCGATTTTTGTATAAGATATAATTCCTTTACAACAATGTTCCAAATGATGCTAGATAGCTAGCGGAACATGTCGCCATAAGAAAATCTGTGGAAGTGTACAAAGTGTTCTCTCTGCCAATGCAAAAAAAAAAAAAAGGACATTGTTCATAAAGTCCAAACAATGGTGGTCGTATTCTAGCAACTGATCAAGGCGAACTTTGATAAGCAGTTCCTGATAATCAGTTCTCAAGAATTATTTTTGTTGTTAATTATAAAATTTACAAAAATAATATAAAACTCATATCCTGGTGAAATAGCTACATGGAAGACGAAAACCGTATATTCCCTTCCCGTGTTCAAGCCGTTCCCTAGCTTGTCGTGCATTCTTTAAAAAAAATAGGGACTTTCTTAAAACCCTGCGGGTCGCGGGATAAATTGTTAAAAAAGAGGGACGTCTGGTCACCTTAGTCTAAAAGGACTATTCTGCACCAAAGCTTCCAGTAGGACTATTCGGTATCAGCCCTTGAAAGGCATGATCATTCGGCACCAGTGCGATTCTTATCACAAAGGAATTGTTCAGAATATGTTATCCGAGAGTTATATTGAAGCGGATTCCTTTCTTCTGCTTCTCATCTATTTTGTTTTCAATCTCAAAATTTTTAGACAACTCAATATTCTTAACAAAACAATACATCTTTTAATACTTTTCCATCATATACAAGACTTGCGATTTTTATAGTTCATTAAAACTGCGGTAAGAAGCAATACGAGGACTAGTCGCAACTGACCTAGTAATTCTGAACCTCAGTCAGGTGACGAGGATGATACCTGAGCTGGCACCACTCTCTCTAAATTTCAGTATCACATCAACAGGAGGACTTGCAACCTCAATTAGATTTGACGTGCATCAACCTTGATACACAATATGCCTTTAATGTCATCAGAGTTCGAACCCACGAATCGATGAAAACAACGCGGGCCGCGAGCCTGCGACCCAGATCACTAGGCTACAGCGGCCTCAGATCCAAGAAAGAAGAATGTCTGAAAGAAGCATATTCTTATAGTCTCATTCTTCTTCAACAAATAATATTCGAAGTGTGTTTATACAGTTTTTTGAAGTTATTTGGAAGACTTAGATTTCGAAGCTCAAGTCTTTTGACTGTAGATTCTACTTTAGATGGAGGTCAAAAAAAAATTTCCCGACTTTCATTAGAATGTCCACCCAAAATAAAAACTGTGTATTGACCGAATTGACCGAATTATATTTATAGAATAATATATATATTATAACACCTGAATAAAGATCCTTCTTTTCAAATATATTCATAGAGGAATTCAAGAGCATCATACCTTTTTCACGGCTTTCTCTAAAATGGCGGTAACTCAAAACAACCAATCATACATATTTTATACAGTACAAAAATAAAGGAATTTTTGTCGTGTTCTAAATAAATTATGTTTTGACATTTCATTTCATTAAGAGTGAAATTAAAATGCTTAATTTACATTAATACCTGCCTGAGGAATTTTAAATTTAAATTTTTATATCGTTAAAGTAAAGTAATATATATAAAAGCCCATTTCGCATTCAACTTCGTATTATTAAACATATCTTTATTATTGACACTTTTGAAATGCATTACCGAATTTCCCCTCTGGCACGAAATATTTAAGTAACCACACAAAAAAAATCATTTTTTCGACACTGATTTAAGTTAAGGATGCCATTAAAATTCTTGAGCAGTTTTTGAAAGCATTGATTTCGTGTTTACAAAGCTTTTAAAGGCTTAGTCCACACTTGGTTATGGAAATTAAGGATAAAAGGTTTGTAAACATGTTTTTCGTTATATGTGTGTATATTTGTATACCTCCCCCCTCCCCCTCGCTTGAAGTAATCAGAGTTTTTCCAATAAAAATCTTCTGTAAAGATAAATTTTTTATTAATTTAAAGATTTCCAATGTCCAAGTGAAAACTCCACCAGCATTAATAACAATAGCATAACACTACACTGGATCGATTTACAAAAGTAAAATATACTTTTGCGCTTAAGTTCATATAGTTGAGGTAAAAAAAAATACATTTATAAATGGAAAGTATCTTAACCATGGTTGTTGAAAGGTTTATAATAATAGAATTATTACAATGCAACTTATATATATGAAAGAAAATGAAAATCACAGTATTTCAAATAGGTAAATTACGCTTAGGACTGAATTTTAGGGTTAAATAGCTCACTCAATCTACTTTCCCTTTAACTATTCTGCATAAAAATATTGATATTCATAAATATCAAAAGAACATAAGGTAGTGAATAACAGAACACATTGAAAAAGTATACCATAATTCCAAGTAGCCGATGTATTGGATGGTCAACAAAAGTGGCGAGAATAGTTTCGCAAAATGATGAAAAAAATTAAATACTGCAAACTAATTTGATTGAAAATCCTATTACTGATGAGTTTTTAAATTTTGTTACAAATTTATTAACATAGTAATCGAATAATTGTAAAAAAAGAACTTCATTGTTTATGCAAAAGCGGTAATTTGATTCGAATTGTGCAATGGTAAAATGATGTGACTAATTTAAAATAATATTTTTACAAATAGATAATTTGACATTGCTATTCTTGAATCAAGTTTTAATAACTTGAAAATTAAGAGCTCCTTTTTTGTCGTAAATATTATAAAAAAGTAATATTTGTAATTATTATCTTCTAAATATAAGCGCAATTATAATTATACATCAAGTATGTATAATTATACATGAAGAAAGTCTTTTTTATTGCAGTTGCTATTTGTGTGAACCAAATTCTGAATTTTCGACGTCTCACTCCATAACTTGATCATAATTAATTATTTTTTTCATTTTTTCATACCATCGTTAGGTATTTTCTAAAACTAAATATTTCTTTTAAAGATATTCCGTAATAAAATTTATTTGATATGAAGACCTACTGCAAGACTCTATCGGAAATAAAATAACTTTGGATGATTTCAATCAAACAACTGAATTATTAATATTGACAACTTTTATTTATAGTTAATTTTTATTTACAAAGAATTTATTATATATTTGTTACAATTTTATTCTTTAATGTACTTTGAAACTGGCATCTGAATGATTATTTAATCTATTATCTGATACGTGTTTTATTTACATATGGCATAATGATTTTGTTATTTATTGTATAAGATGATATGATATAAATTTTCCAAAGTTTCAAACGAATGACACATAATTTTTATCATTTAAAATATCTAATTATTCTTTTTTTTTTCTGAGTATATTGCAATTATAAACACGGAGT
This sequence comes from Nephila pilipes, assembly GCA_019974015.1. Classification (NCBI taxonomy): domain Eukaryota; kingdom Metazoa; phylum Arthropoda; class Arachnida; order Araneae; family Nephilidae; genus Nephila; species Nephila pilipes. The sequence continues at coordinate 97,169 of BMAW01105893.1, read as the reverse complement.
GTGACAAATGTAACATTTTTTCTTTTATTTCAGTTCATCTTCTATATATTTTTTCTACTAATCTTAAAATGATGAAATATTAATGTCAAATTACGACCAGTTGTCATACTTGCGTTGAATAAGAAATGATCAACCAAAAATCTCTAGCTGCCTTATTCAAGATTTTAATAAAGTTAAGTTAAGCTTTCCCCAGCCTAAGAATTCCCTTCAAAAGGTAACCATCTCCATTTCTGCAGCATTTGTATCTGGGACGCTAATTACTAACTAATGTCCACTCCGAGAGTCTGGACCGAATGACGCCGACGTTGTACCCGTTAACTCCCCAAACAAATCCGTACTTATTTATGACACCGGAGAGCTGACCCATGATTAGCTATCCACGGGAATCGAGTCTGGGTTTGCAGTGTTTGCTATCAGACACGCTGACCACTACACCACCACGGCCACAGCTTAGAATAAGCAGTATCAACATTTATAAAGTAGAACTTTTGACTAATCGCATTCTTAACCAAATATTAAAATGAAGAGCTCTTCTTATCTTGGTAAATCTAAACAGTTAACTTGAATTAACTGTAGTGGCCGCGGTAGCCTAGTGATCAGAGTCGCGGACTCGCGGTCTGCGGTTTGCGTCAAGTCCGGAGTTTGAGTCTTGATTCCACAAAGACCCGCCATCTAGCCTGGGTTGATGCACGTCAAATCAGTTGAGGCTCAAAGTCCCCCAAAGGCGGGGCGTGGAAATTAGGAGAGGGAGTTTCCAGCTCGGGTGTCGTTCTCGTCATTTGACCGTGGTTCAAAATTACGAGGTCTGTCGCCAATAGCCCTCGTGTTGCTTCTCGTGCGACGTTAATAAGAAACAAATCCAAAAATCAGAACAATTAACTATAACTGTTTCAGTTGGGTTGGTTTTATTAACGTCGCATTAGAAGCAACACGGGGGCTTTTGGTGACAGACCTCGTAATTTTGAACCACGGTCAAATGACGAGAACGACCCCCGAGCTCGAAACTCCCTCTCCTAACTTCCACACCACGCCACGGGAGCAAGTAAACGCCTAGTAAAAAAAATTCGAATCAGGCATACCGATATGTACATAGCCCCACAGTTGCTAAAACCAATACAGAGTTTATAAGTGAATCTTTCTAATTCATCTATCCTCTTCTCCTCCCATTAACTGGGCCGCGGTAGCCTAGTGATCAAGGTCGTGGACTATCGGCTGGCGGTTTTCATTCAGTCGCGGGTTCGATCCTTGGCCGCCAAAGACCCGCCGTGTAGCCGGGGCTGATGCACGTTAAATCTGTTCGGGGCCCAAAGTCCTCCCGTTGGTGTGGTGTGGATGTTAGGAGAGGGGGTGATAGCTCAGCTGTCGTCCTTGTCACTTGACCGTGGTTCAAAATTATGAGGTCCGTCGCCAATAGCCCTCGTGTTGCTTCTCGTGCGACGTTAATAAAAAAAAACTAAAACTAAACTAAACTCCTCCCATTAACTACACTTTTAAGTAGTAAAGTCCATTTACATATATCACTGAAATTTTATGTATATAAAGCTAATGTACATATACAAGTTTTTCATGTTAAACACCGTAGTAAAATAACACCAAAAGTTATGTAAAGGTTTGATTGAAGGTATGGTGACGATTGTTTTATTAAAGTAGCAATGTGAAGCAACATTCGAATTTTGGGCGATGTACCTCATAATTTTGGGCCTTCGTCACCTGATCTTGTACCTTCCTCTGCAAACTTCCACACTACATCACAGGGAAGACTTAGAGACTCGACCAGATTTAATCAGCATCAGCCCCTCAACAAAGCAGGTCTCTAACCCGAGATTCGATGAAAGCAACACTGGCCAAGAGTACATAACCATGACAACTAGGCTTCTGCGGCTACTAATTAAAGGGAAATGCACATGCGAATCTATTACCAGGTTTTTACATAATTTATCTTATTAACCAACTCTTTTTATGGAAATCAATATTTAGAGTAATTTATACCATATTACCCGCGAAAAAATTTAACTTTCTGTGAACGAAATTTCCAGATTTTATCTTCAAAGAAAAATAAAAGAAAAGTTCATTACAGGTTAAATCATTTCTGATTAAAAAAAAAAAAAAACAAAGAGATAATTTGCTTTTAGATTATTTTTATATAAGTTCTTAAAATTTTGTATTAAGTACAACAATGTCCTGAGAAGTACAAAGTGTTTTTCGTTTGTTATTTCCTATTCCTTATGATCCGAACAAAGTTAAAACAAGTTCATCTCGTCACATAAGCGTATAAATCAAATTTCTGCGGTCCCATACAAGCCAGAATGATCCGGCGAAGCCTGATTTGATGTACCTTTGAAACAATTGATGTAAACTTTTCTGTCATGAAGGAATGCCATCGTTTTATTGGCCCATAAACGATTTGCAAAGAGCAGTCTGCTCTTTTCTGCCTCCATGCACCACAATGAACCACACTTTTCACCTTGTAATATTCATGCAAAGGGGGAGAACGCTATAATTTGTGATTTGACTCGAGGTGTGTGTGTGTGTGTGTGTGTGTGTGTGTGTGTGTGTGTGTGTGTTTTCCTGAAATAACCTTCGAAATACACAGAAACAGTAAGATCTCACATACTCTTCTTAGATAATTTATTGACAGCCCCTTTAAAAACAGATCAAAGTAAGACGGAAGCCCTTAGTTATGAATATTAGAGCGGACAAACAAGTTTTTTGGCTTGCTGATAATATTGATGCTGATTTTATCATAAATGCTTATCTAGTTCTTAAGATTCTGTGTAGTGCCACGGTTGTTAGATAGGAATGAGTGAATAAAAGTAATTGTTTATTAACCTCGCACTTAGAAGTAACACGAAGGCTATTGGCGAAGGACCTCGTAATTTTGAGCCTCGATCAAATGACAAGGAAGACAACTGAGCTGGAAACCCCCTCTCTTAATTTCCGCACCACGCCAAATGGAGGACTTGAAGCCTAGACAGATTATAGTACATCAGCTCCGACTACACGGTGGGTCTTTAGTAGCATCAAGGCTCGAGCTCACGACTCCACGAAAACCGTCGGCCGACATTCCGCGACTCTGACCACTAGGTTACCGCGGCTACGAATAAAAATACAAAGGATAGATGTGAAAAAAGAAAAAGTTGTCTTTCGTTCACGTCAAATTTTTATTTCTGTTGAAAAAGATGCGTTATAGTTGTTCTTATTTATTGAGAACTACAGAAATATAGCCTTTGAGAAATTTTTAGCTTTTTTCAACCATTAACAGAAATTTGTTCTAACGTTTAAATAGATCAGACTCTATTTTTCCATGAAAAAATTGGTGCACTGTTCTTGAAAAAGCTGTAGGTGAAATTATTAACCTTCAAGCTTTGCAGCACATATCCATTTCATAGCATCCAAGTTAACATTTGCGCTTCTGTTTGATTCATAAAATATAATTTTAGAGCTTGTAATCAATTTGTAAGGCACATAAATTGTATATGTAATAGAAAATGTGTTAAGTATACGAGGGGATATCAAATAGTTTTAATTATTATTAAGAAATAACTGAAATATGTAAGTAAAATTCATTCTGTACATTAATGTAACTTTACGTATATAATATTGTAAGTTACAACTATTAATACTGATTTTTTAGGTTCCAGGAAGTAGTAGATTGAAGTAACCAGTAGTACGGAGAGTTGTGTAGTATTGCTGGGTTGTATATTGACGACCTTCGAAAGGTCAAAAACGCTAGGAGAATTTCTGGATAGTGATTATGTAGAAAAATGTCTTTAAAAACAATAATTGTCTGTTATGAAATAATAACCAAGTTTCTATGAGTCTCGATTATTTTATTGCAGTAATTAAAACTCTGCGATACTGTGGATTTCAATATGAATAACTATAATTTAAAATATTATGTACATTAGAATAAAATTAAACTATGTAGCATTTTGCTGAAAAATCCTAGAACTATTTTCTTTTAAAAAACGATAAATGAATAAAATGACTGCATTTTTTCCAAAAGGAAGTTCGATATTTCTAAGTTTTGCTCCCCAATTGAAAAAAAGATCCAAGATTAAAAACGAATGTCGTGCTGCCATCTATTGTGAATTGCGAAAAATTATAATTTGCTTAAAAACTTGCAGCAGTTTCTTTTTTTTTATTTCCCCAATAATTCGCACCGAAATGTATTCCGATTTAAAAAGAAAACGTTTGAAAGAAAATGATTATGTTATAGTATGGTTTATAATGAAGTAAGTTGCCATCCCAATGTTTTCACATGTTATAAAATACGTTTTACTTTCTCTGATCTATTGAAGAATTTAATTTGTTCGCAAATTCCCTACTTAATATTTTTTTATGTTATATTACCATAAAATTAGATAAAATTTAAAGAATAATTATAATTTGTTATCAGATGAATTATGAAATGTTTCCGTAATATATAAAAGAAATCTAGGGATGTTATTTATTTTATTTTTTTATTTAATCTTATATATAATAATTTTATTTAAAAAAACATAAACTATGCATTACACTTTTCTTTTCTCATATTGACTTCCATATTGACCCTTAAATTTATCTTTCTTAACATAGCAAGTTCCTTGACAATTCATTAAAACTATGTTTCACATATTTTTTACAAATAAGTGAAGAGTAAAGTATTAAAAACTCAAGTTTTTCCTTAACAACTTTTTTAAAATGTATTAGAGCGAAAAATCTACGAAAAATACAGGCTTAATTTCTGCTCCATAATTTAACACATTTACAAATTTGAGTTTAATTAATTCAATATATTAATGAATATTAAATTCCTTGTAATATGTGTATTTTTAATACGTAACCTCAAATCAAAAATAATTAGACAAAAATTTAAATCATTAACGTATTTTAATTTTTACTAGATATAAATATCTTGGCGGATAAATCGTTTCCTGTTAAATAAGATATTGTAAGAACAATTTCAAAGTAACTCGTTGGCTAAAAATAAATTTAAACTAAAATATATAGAGTAAATCTACTGTAGAAAAATCAAGTAAATTTATCAGTTATATATAATTTTTTCAAACCAATCTACTTGTAATATGATTAAAACAATCATGTTCATAAATTTTGATCGATTGACTTATTATGCATTACGAAACATCGTTCTGATCCTACAAACAATAAATAATATTAATACTTTATACTACAGCACCCAATATATGCCTTATAAATGTTTTTGAATTAACTATAAGATGTCATGAAAAAATTGTAGAATTGGTAGGAAATATTTCAAAATGACATATGAATAACATTCTATAATCAATAAGATTTTTTTTAAAAAAAATGTATTTAGAATTATATATATATATATATATATATATATATATATATATATATATATATATATATATAACTAAAAATATCTGAGAAATGTAGGAAAGGACTCTTAACAAAATTATATAAATATATATAATTGAAAAAATGCTGCTTTTAAAATGTCAAAAATTAATTTCTTCCTCCTGCCTTAACTGAAAATAAAATTTATGTTCATTTAAACAAAACAAAACATGAAATTGATAATTAAATCAAATTTTTGATACCAATGAATATACCCCATTGTAATTCAGTGAGCGTAAGGTTAATTTTATCGAATATCTATTACGGTTCTCAAATCCAGACTAGTTTATACATTTGAATGCAAAAACGTGCACTCGAAAGAGCGAAACATAATGAAGGTTTCTGTGGAACTACCTTTTCCCTTCGATTTTTGAAAATATTTTTACACTTATTTTAATGATTCGTTTGTAGGGTTTTCCGGTCTTTAAATAATGTTCTAAAATATTTCAAACAAATCGGAGGGAAAATGTAATACCACAGAAACCTTCACTATTGTTTGATCTTCCGAATGCACTCTTTTGCATTCAAATTGATAAAATAGTATAGATTTGAGGAGCGTTGTAGAAGTTCTATAAGAATAACATAATGCTCATGAAATCAAAGTGGACAAGAGCCTTAAGTGAATGACAGATTATACAAACGAAAGCAAATCAAAAATAAAATTACGTTTGGCACCAGTTAGCAACGCATTATGAATAGATCGTAGTAAGTTCCAGGAGTGTAAGAATAGGTATATTAAGAACTTCGGAAAGCAAGGTAGTTAGAGATGTTTATCCGGTGAGTATTAATAATTTGTAATAGCACGTCAGCTGCATTCGTATTCCATATTGGAAGAGGAACTGTACTTTTTTAAAGGTCTAAGCACATGAATTTCACAGAAAATCACCGCTGATTATGGCACGCATTTAACCGTCTCGGCCTGCAATTTTGAAGTGGTACGGACAATTTGAAAATGGCCACACAGATATCAACTAAGCTTTTTATACAGGGCAACATGCAACCTCCATTAGCCTTTATACTGTTGCTGGTGTCAAGCAAGTTCTTCGGGACAAACGATGCATAAAAATTAAGAAATTTTCGACTACGCTGGGCTCTTCAAGTGAAAGTGTACATTCCATTATTCACGAACACTTGTAATATCGAAACCTGCGTGGGAGCTGGGAGACAAGACTTTTGATGGCTACACTCAAAGAACAACATTAGTGACTCTGTTTAAATGTTATTTGCTGCAGAAGGCAAGAAATTCCTTCATCGCATATTCACAGAAGACGAATCGGGAATTCATGACTTAACCCCTCAATGAATCGATTTGCCATGAAATAACTACACAAGGTATCTCCTACAAATTACAACCCCCCCCCCCAAACTCCAAGTGCCAACTGGAAAAGTCATGGTCATTGCTTTTTTCGACTGTGAAGATGTCATGAATTCATGTACACCCAAATCATGGCCGACAAAAACAACCGACCCATATTTCAAAACATTACAGAATTTGAGAAAGGTAAATCAAAGACCGTCGACGTGGCAAATTAAACACATACTGCCGCCCGATAACACCATACCCCATGCAATGAAATTCAAAGTCAGAGGTTTGACCCCACCCACCATATCACCGTCCAACACCGTCACCGTGTGATTTCCATTTGCTTGGACAAATGCGGAACAACCTTTTCAATAATATTCTGGAACCAATGACGAATTTAAACTGGCTTTTTTGAATCGATAGGAAAACGTTGCAGGATAATTCTATTTTACTGTAATGAAAAACTTATTGTATGGTCTGATAAATGTTTCAATTCATTAAAAAAAATACATGGGAAAAATCACTTATGCTTATTTTATACAATAAAGTATCTTTGTTTCCATTTGTCTTTCCATTTCTTCCTTAATGTATTGTTGAATTCCATTTATAATTTTGGAAATGTATTTCCTAAACTTGCTTAGGATCGTATTGTTTTGATGTTTATTTATATTTAAATTTCAAATTGGGAGTGAATGAGGATATTGAAAAGTGTTAAATTATTTCAAAAAATAACTGAACTATCGAGATAAAAATTTATCCTGCATATTAATTGAGCCGTATGTACATAAAGTTGTGAATCACAGCGATGGTTCAAGTGAGATATCGGTTGCCCCATGACGGCTGTTGGCTGCAATAACGATTTAAATGTGGCGATTTTGGTTATGGTAACCCTTCACCCTTATACTCCATTATGTATTTGTTACGTATTTGTCCATTACGTACATCTCTAATTTGGCGATCTCTTTTCTAAGTTGGCGTTTTTTCCCGAAAGTCGTCAAACGACATCCGATAATTCACTTTGACCCACAGCTATTAGTAATAGATTTGGTTACAAGAAATAGTTATTTAAAGTAACTCACAGTATTGTAAAGCCTTAATTATTATCCCGGAAATCGTGAAGTTTAATGGTACTTGTCCATTAAAGCGGCGCCCGTCAAATTAAGAATACGCCAATGTCGCCAAGGTAGTTAAAAGCGCCAAGCAAGCGGGGAACGAAATTGAAATGTAGTAGGAAAACAACACACCAAAAAAATAATATAAAATTTTTTTTAATATTTTTATTTAATAATCTTTTATATGTTTAGTGATAAATCTAATCCCAATAAGTACTATAAATATTTAGATGTTTAATAATAATATTTACATAATTTTTTGAACATCAATCTACATTAAAGGCCATATTTCCGAAATTGCGTTCACTATTTCATGGAAAGCATTTTTTTCCCCCGCATATTTCCTCCACATAAATTCTGCCAGATACGATTCTAGATGATGCCGAGCCGTGCCGCACTGTTTCTTGTTATGCGACTTTCTTCATTAACATACAACTTCATGACGTGACCTCTTTTGCATAATAATTTTTTCGGTAAAATTCCTTTCTCTTGGAAAAAAAAGAGATGACATCCATTTTGCTGTTTGGTAAACTGAAAATTGTTAACGACATTTTCAAAAAAAAAAATACGAAATCGGTAACATTAACAGGCAAGTGATATTTTACTGAAATGATGAAGCCCTGTTTCTTTAGGACTGCAACCTTAGGAGTTTACAACCAAACATGGCGATAAATCTTACTGCTTGGCGATTTTCCGTCTACATCCGAATCGTAATTTGGCGGGAGCCGCTATAATGGACTAGTACCGTTTTGGTAACCGTTTTTAATTATTACAAAATATTTTAATTCGAAATGGAAACTTAATTTTTATTTCTTTTTCTTATAAGACTACCCTATATATATACATATAGTCACCATTCTAGAGTTATACATTTCTCCAAGCGTTTCTTGACCCTCCAAGAGCCGTAATTATATAGCTTTGTAGACTAAGCTCTGTATATATTCTCCATACTGCGGGTTACTTCAATCTACATCTTCCCGAAACCAAACAAATCAACGTTACATAATGTACATAAAGATCAGTAAATATGCAGAATAAATTTTATCCAGATATCTTCTCGATTATTTCTTAGTAATAATTAAACTGATACCCTTTCGTAAGCGTGTGTGTGTGTGTGTGTGTGTGTCGTACGCTTTTCCCCAACCACAATTTAAAAATAGTTAGTAGAGAAAGCCTGTGATGCCTCGTAACAATCGCATAACCGTTCTTTAAAGCATTGTTTAAAATGCGAATATATATGAGAATGATTCGATATATTTAATGTGGAAGAAAGTCCCTCTGAATCTACTTATGTTTTCATATTTATAAGCATGATAAAGTGACAAAAATTGTAATTTCGAAAATAATTGGACAAAATAAAACAATTTATCAAACATACATTTTAATATGGAAAAAACGATTACGACTCTTAATTCATCATTCGAGAAATATTCATACTTCTAGCTCAATTCTTAATCATTGTAACGGGATCTTTCTCAATCTTATTTTTATACCATTTGACGGTTTTTTTTTAAGCGGTATACCCCCTTGAATAGATTTTCTAAATTTTCAGCTGCTCATAGAACAACGTTGAATGTCCTTGCGGCATGCAGATGTGCCTTAGAGGTCAAAAGAATATGCATAATTGTTGCTGTGAACCCTTCGCAAAGTTAGGTTTTAGCTCATCAAACAAATGTAATCACCCTCACGTATTAACAGCTGCAGCTCCTAATTGCGAAGTATTACGCGGGCAGCCAGAAATAGGAAAACATTTTATCCTGTTTTGTAAAGCGGGAAAGATGCTGTCAGCTGCAAATAAAGCATGAAGGCGTACATGTCACATGGCGGTTAAGAACAGATGTTTGAGAAGCGTTATGCAATAAAATCATTCCATTTTCTCAATTGTTATCACATCCTTTTTTTTTTCTCTCCCTTCAACTACTTAAAATTTTTCGTTACGTGTGTCAGAAATTAAAGCTTGAACAACTGAATAGAAATAACACATATTATAAATCTGAGAAATGAGTGTTAAAATATTGCAAAGAAATTGCTGTTGGCGAAATATTACGGTGCGAATACTATAAATTGAACTTGATTTCAGCGAAGTTAATCATTTGAAAAATATGTGAATTGATCGCAATTTATTTTGGAACAGCCTTTAGTTGAGTTGTTGCATTATTGAGAAAATCTAATTATCTTAAATCGAATATGAAACGAACTAACTAGAGGGAAATACAGGTCACGCGGGAAAATACGGGAGATTTGAACCATTTCACACATACACACACAAATATTTTTCAAATTCAAAGAAATTTTAAGGCTTCTCACTCAAAAATGTTCGTATTTGTTTCCTCTACTTTTCTCACAAAAACACTGCTTTCGAAAATTTATATTTTGTTAAATCGACAATACAAGTTTTGACGAGATGAATGGGAAGGATAGATTTTTTTCTGGTTAGGGCTTTATTTATGGGCTATTATTATTATTTATGGGCTATAAATAAGATCTGTACTTTAATTGTTTTTCTACTGTATCTCTAAATCCTAATTTTATCAACATTTTTGTTGAAGAGGAAGGTTCTATATCAAAATTGTAGAGGCGGGAGATTTTAACCACTTCAAGTATGGGATTTAACGGAGACTTATATATTTGTACTGATTAAGCAAACATTTATAAGAGCTGTTTTTATTGTCATGGACTAGTTTACTTAAGTTTTAATGGCGAAAGACAAAACTAAACAATCATAAACTAACAATTTTAAAAATAAATTTTTACGTAATCTTAAACGTGTGGATAACTCTTAATAATAGAAAAAGGCTCAAACTGTTTTATTATTTTCATAATTGTTAGCCTTTTAAAGCATGTTAAATATGTTATAAATAGGAATAAAAAATTAAAATCTTTTATTTTGAGTAAATTTAAATTAAAAATTTACCAAATTCAGTAACTCAAACAAGCACTAGTAGACTGAAATATACTACGATTTGAATTAATCGTTTTTGTCAACTGTTAATAGATAACAATAAAAAAATTTAATTTAACCTTTTTCGTATCAAAAGTATTGTCTTAAGTATCTGTTAAATTTCTACGATACACAAACATAGACAGAGAGAGGTACGGAGAGATCTTAAAAATCTGAAGGAATAAAGATTAGTAGGAATGGAAAAAAGTAATGTGTTACAGAAAAATTAATAAATGTAAAAGAGAAAAAAGTAAACAAAAATATGTTTTAAAAAAACTGACTAACCAAGATATCGAGATTTTTATAAAAAAAATTTAATTAGTTACGAAAGCAATTGTGAGTCGTCTTCGACAAGAAAAAAGGAATTTATTTAAGTTTAAATAACCGTCCTTTTATGGGACACAATGACAATGGAAGTTATATTTTAACAATGAAGTGTCTGTATATTTTTGTATACATTAATGCAAAGAAAATCACATTTAGAAACATAAATAATTATGTATGAGCAATTTAAAATCAATGGATGTATTTATAATTTAAATAGTACTTTCGGTACATCTTGCACAAAATCCGCAGTATTTATAACTTTAAAAAAAAATAGAAACTTAGCAGAGTACTGATAAACATAACATTCTATGCAATGATCATTATTATAATTTTTTTAAAATATGAATTTACTGAAATTAAGAAAAAAAAAGAAAGATTAGATTTTGATTCAAATTTCTCTTAATTTTTATACAGATATTGCGCAATACCTAACATGCATTTCACAAACATTTATGTTCACTCTTTAGAAAATAACTTGATTTGCGGTTTTTGTTGAGTCGCGGATTGAAGCCTTGGCCACGAAAGACCCACCTTGTTGCCTTGGCTGATGCACGTTAAATCTGTCGGAGCCCAAAGTCCTCCCACTGGCGTGGTGTGGAAGTTAGGAGAGAGGGTGCCAGCTCAGGTGTCGTCCTCGTCACTTGATCTAGATTTAAATTACGAGGTCCGTCACCAATAGCCCTTTTAAAATGTCCTGTTGTTGAAGCGAAACTTATTTGGCTGAGGTCCGTGTGTGAAAATCCCTACTTGCATTCTAAGCTTAAATCCTGTATTCTTACGGCTCGTAAAATTACCCAACAAATTTTTTAATTGTTTAAATTTTTTATTATATTTCTCAATATTTTTATCTTCCCTTATTGTGTAGCTATAATTGTATACCTTGTATATACGTATGTCCATAGCTTTGCCTAACACTTCATTTTTGTTTAGGAGTTTGTGGACGTTTTTATATTGTGCCATTTAACTTGTTGTGCATCTTATTTCTGCAAGAAAGCTCCAACTGTTTTTTTTTTCTTGTGTTTCTGTCATGTACATTTTCTGCTGTGTAAATACCTTGTACACTTTATTTAACCTTGATTTTTTTTCAAAAATGTAAAATATTATGTTATTTTGTCAATAAATGTTGAGTGCGGGGGTAATTGTTTCCCGGGGAAGGGAGCCGGTTTGCAGCTCTAAACCCTTTGGGAGAACTCGATCTCCTTGGGTATTCTGCCAATTCTTGTGCGACGTTAATAAAACCAAACCAAATCTTTAGAAAATAACCTCATTTTAAAATGTGGAAAATATCAATACTATGGGATGAAGTATACAGGGTTATTCAAAATGAATCATCCTGTTAAAAAATTTCATATTTTCAAACACAAAAGACACAGAATGGTAAGTAATACATATACAGAGGAAAACAGTGGAAATTTTATACTGTGAATAATAGATGCTTTTCGCGTGTTCTTCGTGAAGTTACGGATATGCATCGAAAGCTGTTTTAGAAGCTTTCACCGAGCTACCTCGCAGTTGGATAGGTCGCAGTGGACCAGATGTTTTGATGTTACGTAGCTGTCCACCTAAGTCACTTGATATGACCCATGTGATTTCTTTCTTTGGGGGCTCGTAAAAGATAAAGTGTATGCGCCCCTATTGCCCACAACTTTAACTACGGATTTCTGCAGCTGTATAATCAATTACAACATTATACGGCGTGTTAGGCAGGAATTTACAGATCGAATTGACATTATAAGTGTAACAAAAGGAAGTTATATCCAATGTTTGTAAAACAAATTTCTATAATTTTCCTTTGCATTCAGGTAGTATTTATCATTCTGTAGCATTTAAATTCTATCTTCCTTCTTGCTATTTATCAAATTCTCATAAGTAATACATCTACGTTGTCAGCAAAACGCCCTATAAATTTTGACAGTAAGTTTAAAAAATTCAAAATCTGAAGCATTCTAAAATCTTCATTACCTTAAGGCTGTCTTTGCGAAATGTTAAAAGATAGGACCAAAAATTGAAACACCTTTTCCGATAACAAAATGCTCGAACTTTAGTTTTGTTTTCTTTCTTCGTCATCCTACCAGAGAGCAGCATATTTTATTACGCTTCTCATTTCTTTTCTGAGTCTATCTCATTTCGTTTCCTTCACTGTAACTGCAAACAAGTTTTGATCTTAACAAGTTCGAATGAAAAATGGCGCGTGTTTAAAATGTTCTTGAATTTTAAGAATACTGCATCATAAAGGATATGCGTGTTACATAGTCACAAATTTTCATGAAAATTTGAATAATTTCTCTCTGAAAATGTGTTCCAAGTTTAGATCGAATTCTTTGATATTACGTAGACAGCCTTCACAATTAATAAAAGCAATGCATATACATTTAATCATTATATGTATCATACAACTCACGAGCTATTTTCTCTTTTAGCGTTCAGCCAGATGACTTAGGGTCTCATTTAAATGTAGGCCGAATGTATAACATTCTTGGAATGACAGAAAAAGCAGAGAAGACATTTTGGATGGTAGGTAGCATTTCAAAGTACACCACACTGATGAAACCATTTATAAAACAGCGATTGTGTGCCCTTAATATTAAATGCAAATGCAGCAGAAGCAAGAAAAAAAAGTCTCTTGCTTGATTTTTATTAAGGCGTTAATTCATCAGAAAAATTAAGAATGTAAACATTGGTTACTATTATATGTAGTTCTGTGTCTAATATTTATTATTTAAAAACACGTAAAACTGTGTAGTAAAATATTGAAAAATATTTAATGAACTGAATTTAATCAGACATTTCTCATTTTCTTAACCTTAATATTTACGAAATTAATTTAAAAAGTAAATTAAGCCAAGAATATTAATATTCATTTTGATTTATAGTATTATTTATAAGAACATAATTTCTTTTATATGCTTAAGAAAAAATTAGTTGAAACAAAATATTTTTTTCTGTAAAATATGACAAAATGAGCAAAGTATTTTTATCAATATTATTGAATTTCAGAATTCTCGTTCGGGCTTTAACAAATCCTAGGAATTGAACTAAAATAAAAATAAAATTAAAAGTTTTCTTAATATAAATTATCGGAGAGAATAAAGATGTATAAATAGATTGCAACCAAAAAATATTTCATTAGAGTTAAAATTTAATATGAATTAAAATAATTAATATAATTATTAGAGTAAGAAATAAATAAAGATACGTAATTAAAATTTTATTATGTTATCATGCTATTTTTTTTTATCAATTGAGGTAATTTAAGGCTTAGGTCTATAGACCATTTTAATTTCATAGACTTAAGGTTAATCCTAATAAAGGAAATTGTTACCGCCATCTTCAAATGTATACTATTTTATCTATTTCAGTACTAAAAAGGATATCCGAAAGAGCAAAAAAAATAATGAAGTAGTCTGTGGAATTACATTTCTCCCAATTTTTGAAAGCAGTTTAGAATATTTTTAAAGGCTGTAAACCCACATTAAAACAAAAGTAAAAATATTTTTTAAGAATAGGAGGGAAAATGTAATTCTGCAGAACCCTTCATTATTTTTGCTCTCTCTAATGTACTTTTTTGCACTCAAATAGATAAAATAGTATAGGTTTGAGGATGATTGTAGAAATTCCATAGGACTAACATTACGTCTACTATATCAAAATGGCTGGTAGATTGTAGCCTAAAAAGCAGAATTTGTTCATCATTAATTCACTAATTTGTTCCCTAGAAATATTCACAAATTATTAATTTTTTTTTTTTAATATACATGGAAAAAGTTGACCAGATAATCGAAAATCTCTTTTTAAGTAAAATGTAATTTTTGGATGATATAGAAAGAATTTTAGACCACTACTTTTGTAATGTTAATGTATACGGAAAATTTTACCCATACTCGATTTCAATATAAACATTAAAAATCATTTTCGTGCATTTTTTTAATCTCATCATCATATTTACAGAGTATTAAAAAAAAACCGGTAATATACTTATAAGCAGTTTGATGAGAGCTTTTTTCCTTTTTCTTCAGGCTAAAAATCTTCTGCCCAAAGTGCGTCCTGGAAAGTCGTATCAGACGCATATAGTTCCAAGGCATCTGGACCTGTTTTTAAATCTCGGGAATCTTCTTTCACGAAACCATTCCAGATTGGAAGAGGCACAAGAGGTATGTCATATCTTTTGTTCCAGAATAATTCTAAATATATAATAATATTGGGACAATTGCATAGTTCAATAACTTTTCAAATGATGAGCCTCTTGTAAAATTAAGAGTTTATTTCACTTTCAAACTGTATTGGAATGGAGAAAACGTAATTATGTGAGAGCCCTTCATCTCCCTGGCACAACCTAACACTAACACTTGGTCAGATATGGCGTTGAGCTAAAAACGTTAAAATACTGCTCTCTGTTGCCCTGAAATTTTAAACTAAACTTATTCAATACAAAATCAATAATTATTATTAAATCAAAATAAGAATCAATAATCGTCTGCGTAAAAATACTATAATACTCGTAGCTATTAAACTCTTTCAAAATAAAAGAAAGAGAAAAATATCGTCTGCGTTGAAAAATCAACGAAGCAAATTATTCAATACAGAAAAAATGGTGGAATCCAGTGAAGATTCTGTACATCTTTTCACATCAGAAAGCAGACAAACTAAGCATCAACAAATGCATATCATATTTTAAATGTATATCTAACGTATGTGGGCAGTACTCGCTTTTCTGGATGTAAGTAAATTATAATCGTATTGATATTATTATGGTCTGTCGGATTCTAAAAATAACTATAATAAGCAAAGAAATCAGATGTCATTGACTGATAAATAGCTAGAAAATATTTTTAATTAGCCATTTTTTTTATATAATAAGAGAAAATAATACGAATATTCTACTTAGAGCTTGAGAATATTGTAGATATCATTCGGTTTTTGAAGTTTAAGAAATTATTTTTAGAACTGCTTTTGTTTTATTTTCACCTAACCTTTATTCAGCTGCGTTTTCATCTCTGAAACACATGTTATATTAAAAACGCAAGAGCCTGTACATTTCAACATTGACTGTCGCATATTTCTAAACACTTTCACAATCAGTAAGACTTATGCAATATGGTTTCTTACAAAAGACAGCATATGGATGGCTTTCTACAGAGCAGATGTATTTTTTCTTTTTTTTCCCTCTAAAGTTTCGTCATGCTAGTCTTAACTATTATTCATAATCAGAAAGAGACTTACACTTGTTCTACTCAAACTTTTTCTTGAATTATTTATATGTCTTGTCTCTAAATTTTGAAAATATATTTTGAAATCACATGACTGAATTTGAATTGATAACCCTATCTTAATTAATAATATTTTTCCTTATTAGTTCAGCTTTTTTTTTTAAATTCTAATCAATCAAAAAATAAAAGTTTCAATATACTACATACTACTATTCTACAACTATACTGTAAAATATACTATAAAATTTTAATGAATTTTAACGTGTAATAATTTCTTATATTTCAGTTTAAGAGGCACCTTATTTTTTTGATTCTTAACATTTGGCAAAAAGTTTTCATCATAAGTACTTTTTTTATTACAAAACATTAAAAGAAAGATTATTTTGTTCATCATTAGAAACCATTAAATTCCTTACCGTTATCAACCAATATACGGCCGTTTTGGTTGTTGTCGGCCTGAGGCTTGTAGAACCTCAAATTAAGAAGATTTAAGTTTCGAAGAATTGAATCCTTTCTTAATATCTTTAATACTAATCATGCAGGAAAAAAAATTATTTTTGGCAAAAAAAGTGATTCCTTGCGGACTTTAAAACACGATAGATAATGGATACGATTTACGTGGTACAAAAAGTACCTGTTTTGATGACAGATGACTTTTCGAAGAGAAGTTGGCGTTACCATTGTGTTTTGCCATCTGTTAAATAGCGCCAAAATCAATTTGACACTGATTCATATGTTAGTTCTAATTGCTGCCGCGTCGAGCTGTCTTTGTCATTTTGCGTCTAGTTGACACTGTCGATGAGATTTGGTTCATCCTTCTACATCGGAACCAAACAGTAGAAAACAACACTGGAAAATTTATAGGAAACCAATAATCAAAACAAAGGATTGCTTCCGAATCCATTGAATGAATGAATGCTCCAATGTCCAAACAATGAATCTGCTCCAAAGAAAGCGAAGACGCTCTCAGCGGTAGAAAATTTATGGAGACAATTTTTTTTTTTAGGCGACAATCATCATATTCCCAGACTTAGAAAAAAGAACAATTATCGTTGTACAATACCTTAAATAGTAACTACATTCTATTTCCCATTTTTAATACCCATTTTTCCATTTTTAAAATGGGATATGTTTAAGCCCCTCTTTATATGTTATAGGTTATTATTTACCAAAAACAGATTAAATTCAATTTTTTGCCTCGTATATTACTACAAATTTAAAGATTCCTGTAATTAAGTAAAATAGAAATCAGAATATATTCATCCTATTCCAAATATTGCATTTTACCACCTCATTGTACCTTGCTGTCTTCTCCAGCGGAAAGATTAATGACCAAGTCTATCCAGATTCATCCGGAAAACAGAGTTCCTCCTGAAACACAGTTAACTAAATTTAAGACGTTTCCATGGAAGAGAAACATTTGAAAACTATACTCCTCGGTACATCATTATTATTAAAATTAATACACAGAATAGTTCTTGCCACCATAAATCATCGGCTGCTCCATGATTCATGTGAGTGGTGTTCGGGGTGTTGAGAGCGAAGGATTTCCATTTGCATGTAAATGAAATGTGTTAACGACAGATATAAATTAAACAGATGCCTGACACATGTTAAATTTATATCCATTCATTTGCTTTCGTTGCAGTTGTACAAAGAAGCGATAAGTATGAAAACTGATTATATCGATGCGTACATGCAGAGAGCAAGTCTGTTGTTGAAACTGAACAGGTATGTTTCGTGCGTGTTTAAGATGTTTTTTTTTTTTTTCTTTTTTTAACTACCACACTGATTTTAATTTATATTGATTAAATAACATCATAATTAAGTACTGTCGAGCTTATGTATAATTCGAACTTTTACATCTATAAATCTTGGTTAATTTGAATTTTTTACCCGATCCTTAAAAGTGTGCATTAAAATTATGAAAAAGAATTGTGAATAATTCGATTTATTTACTTTGTTTAATTATTATTATTATTATTTATGTATTTATTTATTTATTATCTATTTATTGACGTGCATTAATATATCGTTGTTTTGAGAAAATGCCATCAACGAAAAAATGCATGGGTATGAAACAAAATATACGTGGTATTAGGGTGGACATTAAGATTAATAATATAATTACATATAGTTTGCTCAAGATATATTTACATTCTAAGATATAGTTAATTTAATATTTCATCGTCTGCTTTTTTTAAATATCGAATAAAATATTGTTGTTTACTTTAATAATTTATCGTTTGCTGTCTTATTATAATACATCATTAAATAATTCACTTTTATGTCAGAATAGTCTGTTTTCATTCTTTTTGTTGGCATCGTTTTTGTGCTTTGGAATGTTAGCTTACAAAAATAAAATTGCGACAGGAATGTGAAGAAGGTATTCTCTTTTCTTGATAGTATTTGCTTCTGAGGAGCCTGGGGCTTGGAATTACGCTTACTTTACACTAACTAAAGTTCATTTTGTATAATTCTACTTTTTTAAGAACCTAAAAGAAAAAAGAAGCGAAAAAAATTGCCATATGTTTAAATGAAATTAGCAAAGCTACTTTCAATTTTATTATTATTATTTTTATATTTTTCATTTATTCACTTACTCCTATTTTTTTTATTTATTCTTTTATTTATTTTCGAATGATTTCTCTGCGATCATTACGAAAAAATTCCTTACCTTTAGTGTAACAGAATCTATTATATGTATACATTAACGGCGATTTTTTGAAAATCAGTTTTATGTAGAATCATTTTTTATCAACTGATTTATTGGAATAATTTGCAATGACTCAAAGAAGCAAGTAAAAATATATGATTTATTGAAATTTTTTTAATTTGGTAATATACATAAAAAAATATTTGATTTAATTGAAAAATATAAGCGTTTGTATTTAGTAAAAATAAAGCTTGTAAATCTTAAATCGTGGAATTACTTTTTTCAAAAATTTATCTCTTCTGTTTAAAAAAATATTTACAACTCGAATTTTTAGGTAATGTGAATTTTTCAATGGTATCGTCAGCTTCCAATGACCCAAGTTTGACGGGGCCGCGGTAGCCTAGTGGTCAAGGTCGTGGATAGCGGCTGGCGGTTTTCGTTCAGTCGCGGGTTCGATCCTTGGCCACCAAAGACCCGCCGTGTAGCCGGGGCTGATGCACGTTAAATCTGTTCGGGGCCCAAAGTCCTCCCGTTGGCGTGGTGTGGATGTTAGGAGAGGGGGGTGCCAGCTCAGGTGTCGTCCTCGTCACTTGACCGTGGTTCAAAATTACGAGGTCCGTCGCCAATAGCCCTCGTGTTGCTTCTAGTGCGACGTTAATAAAAAACTAAACTAAACTAATTAGACCCAAGTTTGACAGTATAAGGGTCATTTTTGAATAATTGTCTGTCTTTAAAACGTTAAATCGTAGTAATTGGAGCAATTCTGACAGAACAAAACTTTTGTGGGTAAAATAAATGTTGCACACAATTATGTTTGAAACGTAAGAATAAAAAAAAATTGTGATTCAATTTGAATAAATTGTTTGCTCTGTAGAAAACTGGTTAGTAAGTAAATAAAGATATCTTTTTATTGAATTAGATGTTGTATAATGTTTGTTTAAAGTAAAATATCATTTGAGTTGATAAAGTTGCAGAAATTTTTATGAAATCGCACATGACATAGTGGAAAAGCTTAAGCGAACTGAATTTATTTGCAAGAATTATCTTGAATAAATATTTTCCTTTCTTTCTTGTTTTTAAAAAGGGAGAAAAAAGTATTTCTGCTTCTTTTTTTTTTTCATTTAGTAGAGATATAAAAATTTAAGAAAATGTTATAAGCAAAATTTTGCAAAAAGCAGATTTAGCCACCAAAGGTGCTAACTTTTTAAAAATAAATATTAAATTATTCTATTGTATATTACAATTAAGGCAAACGATAAAATATTGAAACTGATTACAATATTTTTTTCAGATATTAAAATTAAAGCAAACGATAAATTAATAAATTGAATATATTATAAGCTGTATTTAACTACTGATGCCACAAAATGAAAATAAACGTCAAGTGCAATTAATACTTTAATTTGAAAAGTGGTTAATGACACCATTTTGTCGTAAGCTAAAATAATATTATTCCCTTAATGACCAACATATTTTAATGAAACTGAATATTCCTTTCACTTTCTATTTTTGAAGCCGTTTTCATCGCTCTTTACGTGAATTAGTATTCTTTCAAATAATTTATCATTTTTCAACAATACAATGGTTTTTACTTTTTATTCATATATTTGTAATAATAAATAAAATAACATTGAATCAAAAAGTACATTTTATTATTTATGTATCACTTGTAATTGTATTAAATCACTCATTGAAATATAAATTGCCTAGAAAAAGAATATATTACTTAGACATATAACTGAATCATATGTATTTAAAACTTTATTTCTTAAGAAAATACACCCGATTTTTAAATTTTAAATAAAAATTTTATTTTGAGCTACAGTATGCCTCTGTAGTTTTTTCAACTCCGCTACCAGTTATTTTTTCCTAACAATTATTGATAATGATGATGAATTTTGAAGCGCAGGTGTTGGGGGAAGCTTCTCTGCTCAATTTTACTTTCTTTATAAATATTTTTCGTTGTTTTTCTTCCTGTAATTTTATGAAATACACTATTTCACGTTAATGCGAATTTATTCTAGGTCTGAGGAAGCCCATGATATGTATAAAGAAGCTCTAAAATATGACCATATGAATCCGGATATTTTTTATAATGTAAGTTCCCTTACGGTATTTTTGATAAGTGCATTGTAACGCTCATAGTTACCTAATTATCAATGCATCAATATAACTTCTTTATTCAGTTCTGGAGAACGAATCTAACTTTTCTTTTCTTATTCTTTCTCTATCTACATGTAATGTGAAGTATATTTTAGATTATTTTGTAAGTGAAAATTTTGATCCTCTTGTCATTTCTTCAAGTGTAGAAACATACTTTTGTCAAAAGATTTAGAAAACTGTACTTTAAAAAAATGGTAATATATATCATCATGAAAATGTTATGAATGGATAAATTTTTGATTAAATTACGATATGAATACATCATATTTAAACTAAAATTAAATAGGGAAATATGTTTATTTACTGCCGTGTCTCACATATTTTGAATTGCTATTAATAAAAAACATATATACAACTAAATAAACCATCGTTTTAAAATCATACTTCAAGTTCTTAACAATCATTCAAATTTCGTGTTAATTATGACAGAAAAATATTATTTTCGAAGCCGAAACAGTTATCGGCATTTTGGATTATTGACTGTTTATAACATTTATGAAATATGTTAATGAACCATTCTAAAAATGACCAAAAAAGTTATTATCTTATTTTGATAGTGTGATTGTTTTCTAAATGTATGTACAAAATTTTATTGTTCTAACTCTATTATTAAGCACGTTATTTAAATTTTCCTCATAGTATGTTATATCATTTTAATGACCTTCAAAACTTCAACTGCCTTTTTTCAACTTTTAATTTATCATGACGATCACGTATTCAAAACGATTTGTTGTAATTACTATAAGGTTTACAATTTTTTTTTTCTGGTAGTTTTGTAAGATATGTTTAATAACTCTGTACATAGAATACAGATTTAGATAAATAGTTATTTTTTTTGTAAATCCACATGTATAGATATAGTTGTTTCTTTTCGTTCCTCGTAGTGTCTGGAAGAAATTAATAAAAGTAAATAACACTAGTACAACCAAATCAATTGCTATAAACACTTCTAAGAAACTGAGAAAAAATGTATAAAATATTGAAATGTTTAAATATTGAAGTATTTTTAAAACATAAACAATCATTTGCTTGAAAGTGAAACTTTTTCGGAAATGCGTGTTTCGTATGTGTTCTAATAAGGCGAACATCACTTTTTCTCATAAATATATATAACTTTAAAAAATTATTCACGGAGTTCCGTCTCCTTTTAAACGATGTGTGTCCATTTTTAAACGAATAGTATAGTCAAATATTTAAAAACCAATATTATTTACGATTTGTGCAATATACAAGAAATTTTATTTCAACTACATAATTCCTATTATCTGCAGGATATGGATTACATATAATGTTAAAGTATTCTAATTTTATATAATCAAATATTAAAGAGAAAATTTAATAAATATTAGAAAATGTTACGGGGAAAATGTGACGTGGTGTACATAATCCTAGTCTTCTACTGGCTCACAAATCTTTCAATTCTCCTAAATAGTTTACAAATTAAAAAATTTTGATAATGAGTGGCCTCGGTAGCCTAGTGGTCATAATCACGGACAGTGGAGGCGGTTTTCGTCAAGTCGAATCTTGATGCCAGTAAAGACCCACTGTGTAGCCGGAGCCGATGCACGTTTTATCTGTCGAAGTTCATAATCCTCCTGTTGGCGTGGTATGGGAATTAGGAGAGGGAGGTGCCAGCTCAGATGTCGTCCTCGTCATTTGCCTAAGGTTCAAAATTGCGAAGTACGACATTAATAAAAACCAATCCAATTCAACTAATAATGAGATGATTGTGCATATTAATTTCAAAGTTCTTTATATAATGATGGCCGCGATAGCCTAGCAGTCATGGTCGTGGTTTCGCGTCTAGAGTCGAGTCGTGGGTTCGAGTCCTGATGCCACTAAAGACCCACCGTGAAGCGGGGCTGATGTACGATAAATCTGGAAGAAGTCCCAAGTCCTTTTGTTGGAGCGGTGTGAAAATTTGGAGGGGGAAATATTAGCTCAATTTTCGTCATCGTCACCACACTTACGATGGTTTAAAATTACAAGGTCCATGGCAAATAGCACTTGTGTCGCTTCGTGACGTGACGTTTATAAAAACAATCAACCACTTTAGATTTTGATTTAAGGTCTGAAGAGTGAGAAGCGTAATTAAAATTAATTAATTTAAGCATCTCATTATTGTTTAAAAAGGGAAATGAGCAAGACCGTTGAAATAATCTTAAAAAATATTCTTAACTGTATCTCCTCATGTTCTCACTGTTTTATATAACTGGCATTTGTTTTATATAACTACTCGTTAAAAAAACTTAATATTGTCACAATAAACCAGATAATTCATTGTTTATGTATATTAGTTTCTGGAAAACACTTTTCTCCTTCCTGGAAACATCTAAAACACAAAAAGTAAAAATAAACAAATAAATTTAACATTTAAACTGCTGGACAAAAGTGAATTAATTAATCACTAATTCATTGTTTGTGTGTTTCTGTAGGATTTTTAATGCTTTCGTAATTCTCTGTGTAATATGAAATGAAATATTACAATGTATTACATAAAATAAATTCCTTCTAGATGGGTGTTCTTCTTTTGGAGCAGGGAAAATCTCTTCAAGCTTTGGCTCGTTTTGATCAAGCTTTACAAGTCGATCCCGAACATGAGGTAAAATATTATGACTTTATAAATTAGATGAAGCTATTTTTATCAGAAAGCAATTATAAGTAAAATATATTTGTTTATGGTTTAATTCTAAATGAAGCCTTTAATGTCACTTCTTAATATGTCGTAATAGTGTTATTGTTCCGTTCCAAGGCGAGTTGAGATGATGTATTCGTGTTTACCAACTTGAATTTCGAAATACGATATATGCTTCAATATAATGTTCAACCTCAATAGAAAAGAAAGAAAAGAAACCTTTTTGTTTTCAATTCGTGTTATAGTCCTCTACAACTATAACATTTTTAAATGTTGTCTGATTTTTATAATTTTTGTTGCAACTAAAAGCTACATGTGTCCTCTACAAAAAGCACTTTTCTTTCATGTTCGTTATCTCAATCCATTTCCAAAAATTTGAATCAACGCGTGACTAGTTGGGAAAATCTGTCAGAGAAAAATTCCGGTGATTGTTGTCGACATTATGCTTAATAGAAGCTTCCACCTCTTCATCAAAACGAAAAAAAAAAAATCCATATGAAGGTGCTCTTTCATCTGTGGGATGAGATTAAAGCTGCAAAGTCAGGGACCAACGACACTTGGGAGCAAAGAAAACAAGTGCATTACATAAAGAATATACTTACATAAAGGATAAAGAATATAATGTAGCTTTCGGGTAAGACATTAATTTTGAAAATCGAGGCAGAAATGAATTTATAAACATGGAGGCATTAATTAATCAATCCTCATAATAAAACATAACGCTTGAGAATAAATAGTGTGGATGTAATCTCTAAGAATTCATTTTCAGAAAGCAGGGTGGAATAAAAATAGAAATGACGAATGTAATTTTAAAATTTTATTTTTTTTCTCCAAATTTACTGCTTGAGAATAAGTTTTGTAAGACGTAACAAAAAGTTATTGTCTAAAAAATAATTTTGATCAAAGAAACAAATTTAATTTATAATAGCAATTAGAACAAGAGCTATAAAATAATTAATTATATTTAATCCATAATTTGTTATATTATCATAACTGCCTAATATAATAATAACAACAGGTATTTGAAATGAATATTCAAATGTTAGAACATTTATACAGGACTATTCAAAATGAATCATCCCGTTTCAGAATTCCATATTTTTAAAAATAAACGACACAAAATGATAGGTAATTCATAAATACAAAGGAAAAGTGTGTAAGTTTTATATTGTGAAAAATAGATAGTTCTCGAGGGTTCTTCGAGAAGCTATTTCATGAAAGCTGTTTTAGAAGCTTTCACAAAACTACCTCGAAATTCGGTCGGTAGATATGACTTGTTGTTACACAGCTGGTCACTTAAGTCATCTGATATGCGATTTCCATGTCTAATCACCTGATACTCCCCATAATATCTTACTTTGGAGATTTGTAACAGATATAGTGTATGCGCCACTGTTGCCTACAAATTTATGTGAACATAAACAACGGTTTTCTACCATTTTGCAATCAATTATCACTGACACTTTACATTATGTCTGGCAGGAATTTACTTATCGAAATTGACATTGTACGTGTAACCAAAGGAAGTTATGTCGAACACTTGTAAAAAAACTTTCTACATTTTCCTTGTGCATTCATGTATTACTCATCATTTTGGGTCGCTTATTTTTTAAAAAAAATGGAATTTTGAAATTGAATGACTTATTTTGATTAACCCTTAGTTTGGAAGTAAAATTAAATGTCAGCAAAGTATAGGTAAATCATTTTATAAAATAGCTAGAAATTACTTTTCTCGATTCTATTTTATTATAATAAGTAATTCTTAAACCTAAATAGTAAAACCAGTACTCATACAGGAACAGACAATGATCATTGTCTGAAAACATTTCACTATAAAAAAAAAAATGTTCATCGAAATCGAAAGAGAAATCAGAAAAAGTGAAATAAGAAAATAGAATTTATCATGTAACGTCATACAATTAATCATCATCATGACTAAATATCCGCTTTCGATGACTCGTCAAGAATAAAACATAATAAGACTGATAACAATAACTCTGACAGCAATAATACTGAGTCATGTGATTCTCTTTCCTTAGCCATATTTTTAGATTGTGAAACTTTATCTCTGTTTTCTTATTCATCATTAAGAAATGCATAATCATTCACTAAAGCGGATTAGTTATATTTTATTTAAATATTAACAATAAATTTTGTTAAAAAAAATTTAATTGCGAAACGTTATCGTTACCCTTATGCATTCTTAACTGTATGAAAAAGATGCTTTTACTTTATTTTATCTTTTCACTTGTTTTTGAAAATGAATAAAATTTATCAGTTTTGGAAACAGTTTGCAAATGCATCAATAGATGGCAGCACAACAATTTAGAATTTGAAATTCGTTCATGTTGGAAATTTGAATTCTCTTGCTCTTTTTACAGTTCAAAATGTAGGATATTCGTAAATTTTATTTCGAAAAACGTGGTATTATCTATTGTCTTGGATTGCTTCTCATTATTAAATTCTTTCCTATGCCCTTAACCTCATTCTCACAGATTTAATTAGTGATATTTCAACAGATGTTCGTGCATCTGATAGTCAAATCGACAAGTGTTTCTTCTGTGCGTGCGCGCGTGTGTGATTTAGAAATCAGGTTAAGACATTAATTTCTAATCTTGTAATCGGAAAATAAGTCCAAAATCTTCATAGGTATTAATATCACTACAGTTTGATACTGATGATAAAAAAAAAATCATGACATTATACTTTTACTTTCGATCTTTTAACATTTAATTACGAATTAAAACAATAGTATCTTTGAAGGATTTTAAGTATAGAAATTAACTCAAAAGTATCTTAAGCATAACATTAACGATTTTTAATCAAGGAATTTTTTTCATGATTCGTTAAAATAAAATTTAAGAATTCAATATTATTAAAATTCGATGATATGTAAAACTTCAAAATAAATGTTAGTAAATCATACAAACATCGAACAAAAGGACACATTTTCCAACCATAATTTTAAAAAAATATATAATTCATCAAATTTGTTTCAAAAAAGTAACCCATATTTAAAGCGTATAGCCAGGTGACTTTCAAGTCGAGTTCATTCGCTCAGATATTCATTCCAACCGATACTATTACGAAAGATAATAGATACAAACGAATGTAAATTTTGGATTGGGCTTCAAATTCCTAACGAAGCCCAGTTCTAAACTGCATGTCGGAAGAATTTCTATTGCATAGCTGTGATATTTTATAATGATTCATTAATCACAATTTATTGTGGCAATTTGTTTAAAGTAATGGAAGTGTGACGTGATCAAAATAAGTAATCATGAATACGTAATAAAACAATAAGTAAACAAAACGAATATCAAAAAGAGCTCATTTTTCGAAGCAACAGAAAAATTCAAAATCAGATAAATTTCTGGAGAAGATCTAATTTACTTTAATTTTATAACTGAAATTATTTAACGATTCATTTACATATGAATGGTAAGATAATGTTTTTATTGAGCTTTAAAATACACAGTAAGGCTATATTTAGTTTTTTTTCTCATGATGTGGCCGCGGTAGCCTAGTGGTCATAGTCGCGGATTAGCGGCTGGTGGTTTACGTCGAGCCGTAGGTTTTAGCCCTAATGCTATTGTAGACAACAGCCCTAGAGCAACAACAAACAACACATCAGACCAGTGCTTTATTTCTGTCAGAGATGCTCAGAACATGAAATCTACTAACCACACTGTGGCGGCCTCTCTCGATTTATCAAAGGCTTTCGACAGGGTTTAGTGTCAAAACCTAATTATAAAGTTGTTTAATGTCAATGGAGTTTGTGAAAGGGCTCTAGCCTGGATTTACGACTTCTTAAGGAACAGACTTACAAAGGTGAAATTTAACAAATCCTTATCAGAGAGCTTTAAAAAGCATCAGGGAGTTCCTCAAGGCTCTGTCTTGAGTCCCACCCTATTTTCACTCTTTTGGGCGTGAGTGGAACTGGTTATTCCTGAAAGTTGTGAAAATGGAATATTTGCAAACGATATTGCTTAGAAATCTGGTTCTGATTTGGGAAAGTTGAAGAGTGCCAATAATCTCGCCCTTAACGAATTACGAAACCTTTCTGAAGACCACAAATTCAATTTTAACCCCATTAACTTAACTAACCAGTTGGATTCTTTACCATTAATAGAAAATTATATGATTTTCACGCTAGCATCTTTTTGAATTACCATCTTCTCACTATTGATAAGCTCCCAAAACACCTCGGTTTTGTCCTAGACCCTGAGATATTGAATACCAAACATATTGATCATCTTGTGTTGACATCAAAGAGGTGCCTCAACATTCTAAAAAATATATCCGGACGTGACTGGGGAGCTAACACTTCTACACTCAGAAACACATATATTTCTCTTGTTCGACCTATTTTTGGAATATGGATACCCAATTTATTGTTGTGCTTCAGATTAAAAATTTCAGGAACTCGAACAAGTCCAGCTTAGTGTTGCGCGAATCATTACTGGCCTGCGGAATTCTTTCCCAAATGATATAGTCTTACGAGGCGGATCTGCAGCCTCAGGGACTTCGAAGAAACACTTGTCTGGTCAAATACTACTATAAACTTTGCAGTCTCAGTTCACGAAATCGAACATCGGCAGTCCTTATAGTTAGGAGCAACAATTAAAGACTCAAAAGAAATAGTCCATTCAGAAGTGCTCATTATCAATATTATCTCCGAATAACAACAACAAGCTGTGGAACAACACTTGTCACAGTGTTTTGATCCATCTGAAGGCCTTACTGGTGTATTGTTTCACACCGACCTTCTTGTTCAAGTGAATAAACAAATTAATTTTCTAATTCATCTATAGAAACTGAAACTTGAGAAAATTAATCTTATCCCAGGGGACACAGTTCAGATGCATACGGGTGATAGCAAAAATTATAGGGACTGTTCCGGTAGTGGAATATGCATCAAATATAGAGATCAGGAGGTAAAATTCCAGAAGAGAAATCCCGATTCTTGCACTGTTTTTCGCAGCGAGCTTATTGTCATAGAGGAATGACTGGAATTGCTCAAATCACTATCCCATAATAATGAAATATAGATACTGTCCGATAGTAGAAGCTCAATTCAACATCTGAAAAGTGGCAAAGTGGGAGGGATAGTGTTGGAGTAGAAATACTCAAAAATCTCAAACGTCTTTCCCCATCTCATCAGATCCGTCAACACTGGATACCCTCCCATGTTGGCGTTGAGGGTCATGAGATTGCGGACACTCTGGCTAAGTCGAGAGATAGTGAGGCCTCTTGTGTCTCTACTGCACCTTTTACCTACCTTGAAATTTTCTCGAGAGCTAAGAGTCAAAGTAAAACAACTTGGCATGTTCCATCTGTTCACCCCTGGTATAGGGGTTGTAGTCCGGGGAGATCTCTGACTCTTGACTGCAGTAAGCAGGATCGGGCAACTCCGACTCGCTTTTTCAGCGGACATCTTAGAACTTTGAAATATTCTGAGGGTTCTAAGCATTTTGAAACTTCCACTAAATGCTTTTCGGAAGAGGATTCACCTGAACACATCCTTACTTGTCTGAGCCTCTCCAGGCAGGACATTGTTGAGAATCCTATGCTGGTCATGAACTTCTCTTGAGTGCAAGGATTGATGGACTTGATACAGCTCTGCTATTCTCGGGGACTATAAAACTCGGGGAGCTACTAAAGATCCGCTATGTAGCTGGGGTTGATGTACCGGTTGAGGTCCCAAGTTCTCCCATTGGAAGGCTTGGTGAGGGAGATGTCAGCTCAGGTGTCGTCATTGTCATTTGATGAAGGCTCGAAATTACGAGGTCCGTCACCAATAGCCTTCAAGTTGCTTCTCCGTGCGACGTTAGTGAAACATTCAGTCAGTCACTCATTCACATTCTTTCATTAACACGTTGAAAGCTATGTACCCTCTGGTTGTCATTTTCAGTTCCTTCTTCGAATCACATATTCACTGGTCGTCATTTTGAGTCTGTTTCAACATCATGTCCACACCCGTGGGCACGTTTCGTTTGGAATTTGCGTATGCTAGCCTATTATTATTCGGTCCGAGGGAACATCATATCTTGATGTCGACTGGATAGATTAAATGCTTCTCTATTTTTGCCCCTTCCCCTCATGTGTACGAAAGGAAAGTAAAAACAACTGACATAAATTAAAACAAATATATATAAACCAGCAAGAGAATAATCATAAAAAATCATTTCAAAAATCCTGTAAAAACAATAGCTGGTCTCACAGGTTGTGGCGTATTTCTTTCATTATTTAACACTCTTCAGTCATTCTATTAAATAGTCAATAAGTTCAAAACTCCAATAGAAGGCAAGAAAAAAGAAGGATAACGTTATTTATTATTTATCAAAGAATGTACTTGATCGCTTTCTCTCGAATCCCACTTAATCCTAACTGATGTTCAAATAATAAAGTCTTAGCTTTCCAAATCATTCATTCTGATTCAAGCATTTTTCGATTATAGCAAATTCGACTCCTATTATTCTGATCAGTAGTCATTTCCAACTACTATCAATATAAACGAGTAATTACGATGATCCACTCCAATCCATAAGATTTACCAGCTTGCCTTTATCCTCTACCTCCCTTTTCTCTCCTTTTTCAATCCTATTTCGCTATATCACTATCCTTAATTCAATTTTCTAATCTTCATCTAATATATCTAAAAACGTTTCATTTGGTTGACAAGGAGTTGTAAATGTGCTGCGACTCTCTTCTACACCAACGTCAGAAGTTAAAACTCCTTACTTAACCAGCCAGAAGAGATGTCTTTTCAGCCTGGTTGGTAGGAGCTCATTCTGCGGACCCTCTGGTAAAGGGTTCGAAACAACGCTGCCGCAACAAGGTCACGAACTCTCTCCCCCTCCTCGGGGTCGGAAAATCACAGTCCACCGAAAGTGTATGAATTTCAAATAACGAAAAAATCCCTGAGGCTAGTGTGAAAAAAAACAACAACAGCGAATTGCCCAACATCACAAAGTGAGATTTGCGCAATTAATGCGGAGCTTAATATATTAAAGTATCACGAATTTTATTCTAATTTCGGAACATAATCTCTCTTTTCTATCAAGCACTTATTACCAAAACTCTTCAGATGCTCTATTTTCGGTTCAAAATTCTACTTCCGTGACGTTATGATGAATTCAATCCATTATTTCACAGAATTTCAAAAATACTCCGATAACAATCGAGATAAAACATGTAACAACACGAGAATTCGCGCGTCGACCACGGTAGGCGAAACCAGATACCCGCAATTGACCCGCTTTGACAACAGGCGTCGCATTGTATCCGAGTAGGAAGCAAATATCAAAGATGCAGCTTTGTTTTTCATCGGCAACCTTATCATGGTTTTTATAGGCTGTTTCTGAAATGCATATCAGCAGAGGAGCTCTCACGTGTTTTGCTAACATTTTTTGGTGTTTACTTACTCACATGACGAATATCTTGTAAATATTGACTTTATTGCGTGTTGTGCCTTTACTACGAGGATAAAAATATTTGTTTACGAGTCGAAGAGCAGGAAGAGGCTGTGTGTTTAAGGGCCCCGCGCCGTTTCTATTTTTCACGTCTTATTCTCGATTGTGTGTGGATCAATCGTTCTCATTTGAATATTTAGAACAGTCGCTGTTTCGACAGTGGTATCTGTTTACTATTGCACTGAAACCTGTTTTTGTACAGGAGTTAGGGAAAGAGCCCGTATACAAGAAAATGCCTTAAAAATATCCTGAAACTTTATTAGTAGCTTTAAAATGTATTGTTTGCAACACATTAAAAAAAATATGCGGTGCATAGGACTGCATAATGAAGACCCTGCGTAGAAAATGTAACTCAAAAACTCACGATGTAACTAGAAATTACTTTATTCAAATGAGGCAAACATTAACTTACCCTCAGAAACATTTTTAAATGTTTTATTTGCTTATGCATGGAATATTACACAGGAAAACTTCAAGTGAATGATGGTGAAGTTTTATAATGCAAAAGCCAGGTCTGACTATTTTTTTTTGTTTGGTTTTATTAACGTCGCATGAGAAGCAACACGAAGGCTATCGACGATGACTTCGTAATTTTGAACCTCCGTCAAGTGACGAGGACGACACCTGAACTGGGCACTTCCCTCTTCTAACCTCCATACCATACCAACGGTACAGGTATGGCTATGCAGCGCGAAAACAATTTGTAACTGTTTTTCAGACATTCGGAAAAAGAGGAAAGAAAGTTTAAATTGATTGACAAGGAGGGTCGAAAATTGAAAAGAATCGCGAAGGTGCACCGGAGACGCGTTACCCGTGTTTACCAAAGAAAATAAACATATGGTAAAGAGAAAGATTACTAGGGTTTCTCGGGGTCATGATTGCCATGCATACTTGAAGAACGTGAGCACCAGAGAGTACGAACATTTCAAAATGTACCTATAAATATTATTCATCGTAGTCTCGTGATGGTGGAGTTGAATGGCGCAAGAGCCATATATGGCTATACAGTGACAAATGACGTATAACTGTGATCTAGGTGTTTGAATAAATGAAAAAAGACAAAAGTTAGCAGGCAAGAAGAGTCCGAAATAGAAAAGGATCACTAGAATATCGCGGGGAAGGGGGGGGCGTCACTCGTGTTTATCAAATGCTGTAAACCCTATAGGAAAGAAAAGATCACTAGGGTTTCTCGGTAGCATAATTCCCGTATTTACCTAAAGAAGGTAAACCCCCCTGGGGGGATCATAAAAAAGATTCATAAAAAAATGAAATTGGCTTTTCTAATTTCATTTTAACTTGTGCTCCAACTTTTTTTTTTTTTTTTTTTTTTTTCTTACTATTGAGTTCTCGAAAAAAGAGAATTAGTCAAAATGAACATTAATTAGACAAGGTAAGCGTACTTCAGAGCCCCAGGCTTCATAAAAGTAAGTATTATCAAGAAAAGAACATACTTTCTTCAAATTCCTAATTTACTAATTTAATTCAAATTCCTAAATTCCTAATTTTACTTTCACAATCAAAGCATTAAAAAGTACAAAAACTTTGACAATATTAACAACAAAAAGAATAAAAACTGACGATGCTGGAGTAAAAATCAGTTATTAAATTAAATATTAAAACAAGAGCAGACACTAAATTGGTAAAGTAGACAACAATATTTTGTTCGGTTGTTAAAATAAAAGCAGACGATAAAATATTAAATTAAATATAAATTAGCAATATAAGTATACTTTAATCAAACTAAATGTAATTATCATAATCATTATCTATTATAATGTTAATTTTTTGAACCTAGCACTATATATCCTTTATTTTATGCCCACACATTTCCCATTTTTGTTGACGCCATTTCCTCCTTTCTTCATCTTTAACATGTTAACACATATTTAAAAAAAAATTATTATTTTAGATAATTCACAAACATTACTTTCCATTTCAGATGCTAATTATAGATTTTATTTTCAGAAATCTTTATTGAATTATGCTATTTTAACTCAAGATGCAGGAGATTCCAGTTTGAGACGTGTAGCCCACGAAAGGTAACTTCCAATTTTTCATTCATTAGATTTTTAGTTAACAATATAATAAATTGCTATATTTTCATGTTTGGATGTAATCGCAGCTGCAAGTGTCGTCATCACCACTCGACTGAGGCTCAAATTTCGAGTTTCTGTCGCCAATTGGCTTCGAACTGCTTTTTAGTGCGACATTCATAATCAAAACGAAACGCTAAGAGATAATAAGACCTGTTAAACGCAATAAATCGAGCTTTTTTTCCTACTTTTTTCGAGTCTACATATCTTTTTAAAATTTCAATGAAATGATCCAAAAACTTTGCATATAACAATTTATATTTTGATAAACTAATTTTAAACACTAGTACAAATTTTATGTCATTGTTAAAATATTTCTTAATGACAACGTGTTGTTTTCACATAATTTAATGGTATATATGTGGTAGCTTCCTACGTCATTTTTGACATCATTTTGACTGCGGAGCTGTAATGAGATTTGAAGAAAAGGAGCAAACGATCTTTTCTCCACTCACTCAAGTTTTAAATTTGTAAATGTTAAGTTTTGAAATAAATGAATAGTTCTGTGCCTCTCAAGAAAAACAAAAGTAAATATTACGAAAAAATCGTTTGTTTAAATGATTATGGAAGAGATTTGCTCCTGTGCGATTGGCAACAAAAACATTATTATTATTATGTGTTGTACTATAAATTATGGACTTGATCTATTGTTGTAATGATTGAAGATGTTTCTGTTTGCATTAAAATATGTACTATTTAAAATCTCCAACATTTGAAGCTTTATTTACTTGGAGTGTAGTCCGTTTTGGGTGCGGCTAATTAATTTAATGGAACAGTTTTGTGCTGCTAAAGTGAAATGTTTAATGTAACAGCTCTCCGGAACGAAAAAAAGTTGCTTGCATTCCGCACACCTTCTGAACGGAAATTATGGGGAATTGACGGTTTTATCAACACACTCCTTCCCCATATATAGATTGGCACGCCCGATACTAAAAATATTTTTGTGCTTCAGAACATACAATTTTTGTTTCATAATGCAAACAAAAATGCTTTGATGTAGAATTAAACTAAAAATATTCAACGTTTCATGTAGTTTTCAATCTTTTAAGGCTTATTGGCATTGACATTTTTCATATTTAAATATGCATCTTCCTTGAAAAATATCAAAATATGTACGAAATGGAAAAACTTTAGTTTGAATTATGCAAAATAATACAAAAGTATAACGGTACAATTTTTAAAGGGTTGTTTTGTATAGTTCGTGACATACCTTTTACGAAATGATGAAAAATAACATTTCGAAAAAATGAGCTTCTTAAAGTTTTCCGTGCAGTAAAGTTGATCAGAAAGCAGAAAAGAATATTTCGTGTCGAATGTTTTAAAATATTCTAAACAATTTGTATTTTAATGGGGGGTGTTCCGAAAAACTAATTTTTTTTCAGGTTTAAGAATCGTGGATCAATATCATAGACCTATGAGAGTTTTTAGTTTAGTTAACGTCTCACTGGAAGCAATACAAGGGCAATTAACGACAGACCTCATAATTTTGAACCTCGGTCAAGTGTTGAGAACGACACCTGAGCTGTGTATGGCATCCCCTCTCCTAACTTCCAAACCACGACAACGGGAGGACTTTGGGCCCCGACAGATTTAACGTGCATCAGCCCCGGCTACATGGCAGGTCTTTGGCAGCCAAGGCTCGAATACGCGACTGAACGAAAACCGCCGGCCACGAATTTGAAACCATGGCCACTAAGCTGCCGCGACCACATAGATCTAGGAGAAAGCCTTTAAAAAGAAATGATGCACGTACTCCTATGCCCACTGTATGATAAGTAGGGCTTCATTAGCATAGTAACAAATGATAATAGTAATCAATTACGAAACATGTATAGTAAATAACGAGACTGATGTTGCTACAGAAGAACGCATGCGCCAAACGCCAGCGACCGACAGCTGTTTAACGTAAAACATTCTTTTTCGAATACAATGTCTCTCACTTCTGTAAACAAATCCGTATAGCCGTAGCCTTCGTTAGCATTACAGTTTTTTTTTTTGTTTTGTTTTGCCGAAAAAATGATAAATGTAACAATAGAGAAATGAATGGTTGTGAAATTTCACATGAAAATTATAAAACGCGCTACTGAAATTTATAATTTATTCAAAGAAGTGTATGTCAATGAGCTTTTATCGCATGTACTTGTTTTTGAACGGTTTAAGGGTTTTCAAGAAGGCTGAAAAAACGTTTAAGATAAATCACTACCGGGTCATCCTTCCACGTCAAAATCGAATGACAATATCGAAAAATCAATATTGTACGATTGCTGAGACTCTAGGAATTGACGAGGAATCCGTACCGAAAATAGTACTAAACAATTTTATCATGCAAAAATTGTGTGCTAAATGGTGCCTAAAATCTAACGTTTGAGCAACAAGAAGCTCGCAAAAATATTTGTACCGATACTTTGAATGTCATTGAAAATGGCCCTAACTTATTGGAAAGGATAATAACATTACCACCTTCATATTCTTGCTGAACTCCGTGAAAGAATAAGGAAAAAAACGACCCGAATTGTTAAAGGACGAGCCATTCCGCATTGTCCTGCCAAGTACAGCATCCCAGTGTTAGATCATCCTCCGTATTCGCCGGATCTTGAACTATGCGACTTCTATTTCCTTAGGTGAAATCTTCATTAAAAGGAACAATATTTGATTCCGTTGAAGCCGGGAAAGGGAAAGCGACACGCGTCCTGAAGGAGCTGACAGAAGAAGACTTTTAGCACTGTTTCCAACAATGAAAGATTCGCTAGGAGCGTTGTAGGGATAGAGGAGAAGTGTATAATAAAAATGATAATAAGTAAATATGTATGAAATCAAAATAAAATGTTTTACACCATCAGTCTCGTTATTTAATAACCACACATCGTATGTATTTTTCCGTAATTAAATCATCAAGTCCCGATTTCAATAATGTGAAAACAAACCCAATGCAATTTATTTTCACAAAAGTTAATCACATTTTTTAAATTATAAAATGTCTTTTAGCCTCCATGCATTCATATTCAATGCCCTATTTTATTATTATTATTATAAACATATTTACTAATGTCTGATCTATACTACGCAACTCTTTGTAACTTAAAATTTGGTGTGAGCTAATTTTATTATGAAAATATTTTGCTAGGATTCCTCAATGTCTAGCTTAAAGATTTATTTATACCCATTAGTTTCGTAAGAAAAACTTGCGTCGTTGAAGTTATTTCTAACGCACGCAAAATGAATTAATTCTTGTGTGGGTTTCTTTTTTACCTTCAAACACTTATGTGAATTCTTAATGAAAAAAGTATTAAAGAACCACAGGTGTATTAAAATACTACAGGTACATTTTTAATTCATTACTTATATATTCATTTTGATTCCCCAATAAATTAGAAGGAAATTAACATAAAGATACAAATTGTCTACACAACACAACTATTTTTAATTTAAGGGGACTTTGCACCTTTCAAATGCCGAAAATCGATGAAAATAACGATTTTTCAATTTTTTGCTCAAAATATACCTTGATACCTCTGGTATAACTGTGCGAAGTTTTGAAACGATCTGATTGAAAAAATAGTACAATTTAGATTAAACATGTTTTACTTTATTTTATATTAGAAATTCAAATTAAGTAGCAAAATAAATTTTACAAAATATTTTGAATTTTCTATTGTACATTTCATATACTTTTACTTTATTTATCTTATATATTTCATTTATTTTTAAATATATTTAATATATGTTTCTTTCAAAGAGCAGTCAGATGAAGATTTTCAAATTTTTCGCAATTCGGGCTCAGACAAACTTTTTATAAAAGCTTATATTTTTGTTAAATGCTTTCAAATTGAACTGTATTATGCTTTATTTTAAAGGTATATATCTATACATTATATTGACAAATTATTACAAAAATTAGACATTGTTTTGACATTTTTTTTTTTACTGATTATTGTTCTTTAAATATCGTTTTCTCAGTTTGGGATTTTTCATGAAACCATGGTCTTTAAAACTACAAAACTTTAATAGATATTTATTAAGCAACTTGAAATTTGGTGTGTTTGTTTGTTATAATGTGCTTAGTAAAATTAGGGATCTATTTTTCAATATTTTGAATAGAAAAAATATTATAATAGAAAATATAGCAGAAATTATGTTTTTTTTACCTATTTCCCATAGATGTATGCTTTTTAATTTTTTTTTCTCAAAAACTAACTTGTTTATTGCAAAATCGATCCCTAAAGTTGTTATATACATTCTTATATTGAAAATTTTGGTGTCAAAATAATGATAATTGTGAAAGAAGAAACAATTTTAAAATCGTTGAAATTTTTTAAAAAAATTTAATTTTTAAAATTTTTATCAAATTAAGCCCTTTTTTTCATGGTAAAATTACTTTGTTTAATAGAACTGTTAATAATATACGCAAAAGATAAGTTTAAACACTTAAATAAAAAAAAATGGTCAAAAGGTGCCGAGTCCCTTTAAATTTTGCTGCGAATTCCTTTTACTATAAAAATTCTGCTAGGAATCCTCAATATGCAACTTAAAAGCTCATTTGTAACCATTAGTTCTGTTGGAAAGAATTTGAATCGCCAAAAGTATTTCTAACGCATGCAAAATAAATTAATTCTTTGGTTTATTTTTTATCTTCGAACACTAATGTGAATTCTTAATGAAG
Source organism: Nephila pilipes (assembly GCA_019974015.1). Taxonomy (NCBI): domain Eukaryota; kingdom Metazoa; phylum Arthropoda; class Arachnida; order Araneae; family Nephilidae; genus Nephila; species Nephila pilipes. The sequence goes on along the minus strand of BMAW01105893.1, from coordinate 59,233 downwards.
AAAATGTTATTTATTCACTTCAGTTTCATCAATAAACTAAGAATAAATTAACATAATGATACAAGTTTCCAACAATAGAGTCATACTTAAATATATGAGACTAAAATAAGATTCCGACTTTTATCTCCTTTATAATTTACTTTACCGAAATCACTGTATAGGACTGTTCAACACGTGGTAGCGGGATAGAAATTTATCAGACAAAAACTAAAAACATCAACCTGTTTCTTTCCCAATTATCGCCATTGAGAAATAGAAGCAATTTGAAAAATTGCCTGTTCTCGATTGCTCGAATGTGTAGTTACGTATTCCACAAAGGTACGAACGTTTCATGAAGAATCGAGAATAAATCATTTCCCCCCAGTGACTCATAAAATGATCACCACCTTATCGGAACTATTATCGTAAACGTCTTTGTTCCTGAGTGGAATGTAAATGATGCGCACTTCAATAGGTATCTGGGTTCATTGTGAAGAAGACTCGATAATCTAACCTTCAAGATCCTGTTTGACTGCAATACAAAGAACTTTTTTTATATAAATTCCCCGGCTGATATGGTTTACTGATAAAAAAAAAAAAATAGAAGGGTTCAAGTAATGAAATTGATGCGTCAATTTGGAGAAAGAGAGCAATCCGTTTACATATACGTAAAAGTGCACAAAATTAATGACTCTTATAAATCATACACACGCAGAGTCATGTTTGTGATTCGTATCTTTTTATTAAATTCCTACTATTAGTTCACACTCTCCCTATATATATCTTGTCCAAATTTTCAATCGTTTATAAAATACTTTTTATTCATCCACTCAAGTTCAAATACATTTTTTTAAACTTGTAGTGGATGACACTGGATGTTAATACAGTTTTTTCAAATATTAATTCATTTGACACTAGATGTTAATACAGTTTTTTCAAATATTAATTCATTTAATTAAATTTAATTGATGAAAATGCAGTTTAACCCAACCACTTGGCGCGATTACAAAAATTGCCAAACTTGGCGCTTTTTTTGGCTGAACGTTAAAGTCTGCGAAGTGGACCAGGGTAGCCACATTTGGCAAAATACCGCCAAATAATTACTGTCGCAAAGGGTGGTTGGACTAAACTGCATTCCAACCATTTAATTTACCGTATGAATTAAGAAACAAGCCAATGCCTCTATTATGGCATTTGTCTTGCGTTGGAGAGGTGGTAGAGCTTCGTAGTAGAATCCTCATGCCTTCGGATCGAATCTCGTCGGAGCATAATTTTTTTTATTTGATTTACAAATCATTAATTTTAGTTTTATATGGGAGAAAAAAAATTTCTCTTATATAAGATATTTAGCAGGACATAAATTTAGGAATAAATACCGTCAGTGACGAAGCGTGTAGATCACTGGAAAAAAAATTTCTTTTGCCACTTAATGTTGTGATTCTGTCATATGTATATACATATTTATATAAATTGTTATTATTTAATAAAAAGTAACTAAAATAAAAAAATTTCTTTGTTGATCTAAGTAGTTAAAAATTGACTTTAAAAAAAATTATATTACATGTTTTACTTCAATTTCGTTCACAGTATACTTAGAATCCATATTTTATAAAACTGCGGAGGTCCTAAAAGTTCTCTTATTTACGAAAACAACGAACTTTGAAACCATTATTTGAATGCCAATGGTGAAAAACATTTCTAACATAACGTAGAAATTTTTTTTAGCCTACATGTACAAATGCTGATAATATGCGTCCTTTACTAAGAGGCAAAGCTGAACTTATTTATGAATAATTTGGGATTGTGATTGTTTATTGACGTCGCACTAGAAGCAACACGAGAGCTATTGGCGACGGAACTCGTAATTTCGAACCTCAGTCAAGTGACGAGGAAGACACTTGAGCTGGCACTTCCAACTACAAATTTTCACACCACACCAACATGGGGACTTGGGACCTCAATACGAACGTGCATCATCTCTGCCACGTGGTGGGATTTCAATGGCATCACTACTCGACGAAAACAATGACGGCCGTGAATCCGCGACCAAGACAGCTAGGCTACCGGTGGACCACGAAGAATTCGAAGAATTCGTTTCAAAATATTGGAAAGGACTTCTTGTATCTTCTTTACATATCTCCACAGGAAAATTCATGGAATGCTTAAATCAATGGAACGAAGTTCTTGAGAAGGTGGTGCAATACGTCATACGAATAATGAAACCATAGGCATACTTCAAAAACATTTTTTTTACCGATCGACTCTTCTCAAGAAATCTTTGGCCATCTCGTTCCCATAATCTGAGCCTACAATAGCTTTTTTCCGAGGATATATATAAAGAACAAAATGTATGAAAATAATCCTCAAACAATAGATTATCTGAAAATTACCATATTACTAAAAAGATAGAAACAATCCCTTCTAGAATCTTGAAACTAATTACTTAAGATATGCGAAGAGTTCCACTTTGTCATCTAGAAAGGATGAGTCATTTTGAGCATTTGTTGCAATATACGCTCACATTTTTTTACTCTTTTATTTTAGAAGTGGTTTAAGCAATTAGCATAAAATAATAATTTTAAATCTCGCTGATATTATATAAAAATTCACGACTCGTCAGTTCAGTTTAGTTTAGTTTTTATTAACGTCGCACTAGAAGCAACACGAGGGCTATTGGCGACGGACCTCGTAATTTTGAACCACGGTCAAGTGACGAGAACGACACCTGAGCTGGCACCCCCCTCTCCAAACATCCACACCACGCCAACGGGAGGACTTTGGGCCCCGAACAGATTTAACGTGCATCAGCCCCGGCTACACGGCGGGTCTTTGGCGGCCAAGGATCGAACCCGCGACTGAACGAAAACCGTCGGTCGCTAGTCCACGACCTTGACCACTAGGCTACTGCGGCCCACGACTCGTCAGAATGGGAACTTATAGGACAACCGATAGTTGAAATGTCCGACGTAAATGAAGTTGAATATGAATATGAATACACTACAACAAAACAAAAAAAAAAAACGACTCACCAAGAAGGAGTTGTCCGATTGTAATGAAATTTCGTTTGCAAAGGCATTAAGACCGAACATGCAAAATGTTAAGATTTGGTGTCCAATGAATGAATAGCGGGAGCTACAGCGCATCGGAACTGCGCTTTCAGTAGGTGTATATAAGAAGTGATTATCAATCTGATGGTCAAATTTTCTGTTGCATTGCGATTTAGGATAGCTTTTAACGACTGAAAAATGCCTCGCCGCAGGATTCGAGCAAATGTCAGAGTTTGAAAGAGGTCGTATCATTGAATTGATAGAGGCAGGTAGGGCAAATAGGAGAATCGCTCGTCATTTGGGTCAAAGCGATTAGAAGATGCTGCCAAGAATGGGTGGACAATGGCAGATTTCAGCGTCATGATGGTAGCGGTCGACCTAGGGCCACAGCAGATTGGGAGGATAGAGTGATTGTCAGATCAGCTGTCACCGCGCATGAATCATCGTTATCGACCATCAGACGTGCGACCCGCACAAGAGTGCCCACCATGACCATTTACAGATGGCTGATAGAGCGAAATCTACGCCACCCGCCACTCATGCCTGCACACTGTCGAGCCAGATTACAGTGGTGCTTGGCTCGATCAGGTTGGAAGGATGCTGATTGGGGATGTATACTGTTTAGCGACGAATCCCGCTTCCAACTGTGTCCTGGCGATCATCGAAGACGTGTCTGGAAACGCCCAGGGCAGCGTGGCGATCCTGCTTTCACTATTGCACGCCACACAGGTCCTCAACCAGGAATGGTCTGGGTACCATTTCCCTTGATACCTGGACCCCTTTGGTCATCATAAGCGGTACACTTACAACACAGCGGTACGTCGACGACATTCTGAGACCTGTTTCGCAACCATTCCTTTTGCAGTACCCTGGCCTTATTTTTCAACAAAATAATGCCGCACCACATGCGGCACGTGTTGCTATGAATTGTCTTACAGCTTGTCGAACCAGATCTCTCTCCCATCAAGCATGTCTGGGATATGATGGGAAGGCATCTACTATGGAATGTTGATGACCAACAATCGGAGCAAATTTTGCAAGAAATACCGCAGGAGACCACCAGGGAACTTTATCACTCTATGCCACGTCGTGTGGCAGCTTGCATCCAGGCTAGAAGTGGGTCAACACCTTATTGAGCTCGTTACTTTTTAATTATGTAACTCTGAAATAAATCATTTAATTTTTCTGAAATTTTAAATATGTTCTATTCTGTACCTAATTTTCCTATTTGCAAATCTTTACCTCCTTCGGACAACTCCTTCTTG
>BMAW01105893.1:0-54842 GCA_019974015.1 Nephila pilipes | reverse complement strand
TATATATATATATATATATATATATATATATATATATATATATACACTAACGAGTAATATGAAATTAAAAATTCTAATAATATAGGAGAGGAAAATAGTAAATATGATCGGAGGTGTACACATAATGCAGCGATCCCTATATATGATTTAAATTATTATTACAGTAAGTTATCTTTAATCCTGCACGTTTGTGATCATGGTCGTGCCGGATTTATGATTTTCCGGGATTTTCGAAAGCGTTGATGTAGTTTTAAAGGAGATACCAAAGATAAATCACTCTATGTAAAATTTACCAAAACAGATAAACCACTCTATGTAAAATTTTAAACTAATTAAAGCATATATTTAAAGTATTGACGCATAGTCTGAATATAAGTAGATGATATAAATATACAATAAAGTATTTCGCCATTCTGTGTATTACAGAGTTAAATTCAAACATTGAACCTTAATTTAATTGAATATTATTGTATTGATAAAAAAAGCACGATATAAAAATTAATACAATACAATGAGAGCTAACATGAGAAGTGATGAACTACTCCAGTTCTGCAAAAGCAATAAAACAAATATGCTTACGCTTATTTGTTTTAGTAGAACTAGAAGAAAACCTACTTGGGCTTCGAGAACGTTTTATTGTACCGTAAATTGCACAAACATGCCTTGTAACTCGCTAGAAAGCGAGAAACATTGTTCTGATACGAAAACTGATAGTGGCGATAAACATTGAGAGAAAATGCGAGCAACGCTACTTCTCCCAACAACTGTTCACGAATCAATACGAAAAAAAAAATTCAAAAGCAAATTTCTCGATTGGTGCAAAATTATAGAATGTACCGAGATATCAACTGCTGGGTAAAGATAGATTAATTTATTATTAATAATAAGAAAAGTTATGTGTGCTGAATTAAAGGAGAAAAAGAAAATGGTTTAGTTTATTAAAATTATAACTTTTTGAATACATAAAAGTAATATTTAAAATAAACACATAAATTATAACAATAAAATCTTCAATATAATAATGTATAGTATATTACCATAGGAAAACAGTTGCTTGTATAAATTAAAAAAGCAGTATAAAAACAATCATAATAAAATACATAAAAGATCAATTCGTGATCTATGATAAAATATTAAAATAAATGGTCTGTCTGCTTAATTCACGGAATCTTACGCAAAGAGGGAGGAACATAAGAATAAATTTTCAAAAACTATTCATAAATCTTTCAAAAAATCCCCCAATATGTAACAATATATTTACGTTATGTTAAAAATATTAGTATATGAAACCGTATCAGTTCATTGGAATAGAAAAAAAAATTCATGTTTTACAAATTATCCACTAAAGCGTAATAGTTATAGGGAAAATTAATGACGTGTCTTAATGATCTCTTCAACACAATATTTCTTAAAATATCCTAAATTTATTTTCAAATAATTAATTACTTATAGTTGAAAGGAAATACTTTGACCGCTTATACAGATTTATTCTATTGCTTAAAAAACTGATTTTCTGTACATTCATATCAATCGTAATGTAATCCCTTTATCCATAAAAATTTTGTCGTGCTTTTTTTTAACACGTGCAGAGAAATCAGTAAAAAAAAAACGTTTTTCAAACTTCTAAATAAATAACCAACAGGATGCGTATTTGAGAATGAACATTGCCTCCAATAAATTACCCAAACTTTTAGTACATCCCGAAAGAATTGCTGATCCAGCATAAAAAGTTTTCTTATATAATGTCTCAATACATCTTTTCTCTCTCACAGACTGCAGGTGTTGTTGAACAAAGGGCGTCAACCAGAAAGAACATACTTCAATATGGGCATGTTGGCCATGCAGGACAGAGATACCACCAGCGCAGAAAACTATTTCAGAAAAGCTCTGCAGGTAATTTACAGTAAAATATGTTAAGGCTGACATCGTCTAATCCTGTTTAGTGATATTTGTCTGGATTCTGAAACAAACTCTCTGTATTTTCATTAAATTCCTACTATTAGCTCACGCTCTCTCTATATATATCTTGTTCAAATTTTCAATCGTTAATTAAAATACTTTCTATATATATATATATATATATATTCATCCACTCAAGTTCAAATTCATTTTTCTAAACTTGTAGTCGATGACACTTGATGTTAATACATTTTTTTCAATTATTAATTAATTAAATTAAATTAAATTAAATTGATGAAAATGCAGTTTGGCCCAACCACTTGGGGCAATTTCAAAAATAGCCAAACTTGGCGATTTTTTTTAGTTGAACGTTAAGTCCGCGAAACGGATCAGGGTAGCCACATTTGGCAAAATACCGCCAAATAATTTAATAAAAAATAACTAAAATAAAAGTTTTCTTTGTTGACCTATGTAGGAATTGACTTTAATTTTTTTTTTTTATATTACTTGTTTTTGTTACCATCATGTCTTCGCGTAATGTTAAAGAATGGGGCACAAATATGGAATGCGTTTTCAGACTAAAAATCACAGTAACATATATATTACATTCTGCCTTCGTTATTTTATTGAGATGAGTATATTTTATTACATTAACACTTATAATTGAGTTGATCTATTTTGTCTGGTGTAAAATATGTATGTCTTTCCTATACTGTTATGCTAAATGTTTTAAACTAAACATATGAATGCAAAAAAATTGCATATTTGTGGATTTTTAAAAAAATTTAAATACACTGTATCATGCACACGTGCGTGTATGATAACGCAACGATTTTATATAAAAATTTAAACATTTTTCTGCCTGAGAATGTGTTTTAAGTTTGATACATTCTTCAACATTTGGCGAAGGGAGGCCTTAATTAGTTCAATCTCGATACAGTTTTTCCGACAGAAAATGCTTCATAATTTATATTTTGAACTGACTATCGTGTTGAGAGAATCATATTTAACATTATTCATTTCCTTTTTAATAAGTTCATTTAATTCTCCTTAAAACAAGTTCCATATTTTAAGTCTAATATCATGCCAAATGGTATTATTTGACTGAATGTGGAATTTTTTCCGATAGAAAAATTCCTCAATCGTATTTTGATATCACTAGCGTATAAAGATAATGAAATTTTTAATATTATTCATTTCTTTTTTATTTATCGGTCCATTAATTTCCAGCATATCCTTTTTAAAAAATTCCGTTCATCAACTCGAGAATTCTGCCAGGCCAAATGGTGCTTTAACTGCATATGCTTCAAATAAAAAAAAAGCACGTATTCACTCAATATTTAACTTTTTTTAAGAAAGCAGGTCGATGAATAAATATATTATTCATGACTATTCGACCATATATTAATACTGAAGATTTTTTTGCCCAAAAAAATTATTCAAAATTTGGGTTTTCAACAATTAAGCGAAGACTGCCTTTAGTATATTTCTGTACAAAAAACTTTTGTGAAATATTTCAATATTCTATTAACTTACACAGTAATGCTGTGACGTTGAATTATTCGTGATTTTCTCTTCCCTAACCTCTGAGACTTTATATTGAATAGAATAGCATAAAATAACTAATGCTTCCAAACACAAATGAAACGTGATTTTGTAAATTAGATGATGATAGAAGTGAATTCAATTGAATTAGTGACAGTGATATGTAAACGAAATAGAATTGTAGAAAAATGAAGGAGACAAAAGATAACGACTTGCTGAGAGATATTTATAAATTTGGATTGGAGCGAATTCTAGTTTAAGTGCTAAGATAAGAACCGGCTGTTAGCGAGATTGGTTTGAACCAGATCAAGTGATTTGGTTAGTTCAGGTTTCGTTATTAGAGCATAATCTAGAATTGAGAAATTAAGTTGGATTCGAGAGACAGATCTTATCTATCCTTCAGTGATAAATAAAATATTTTATCTTGTTCTTACGAATCTTCGAATGAAATCTCGTGTTTTAATTAAAAGGAATAATTGTTTGGAATAATAATAAACTGTTTAATTGAAAGGAACAGTAGCAATTGAACTAAATAATGAAGAACTGTCGTTACGGTGCTATCGTACAAATGAAAAGGAAACGTAGAAAAAAAAAGTTTTTCATTTTTAGCATATGCAAAAAAAAAGTTTTAAAATCAAATATAAAAAACATTTTAAGCCAAAAGTAAAAATTAGAAATACATTAAAACAATTCGCGAAAAAAAATTCTCAAGAAAGATTGTTTATTTACATAGTTTGCTTACATTTTTCATAAGTAAACAATACAATTTAACTTTCACTTAGTTTCCTTACATTATGCAAAATAAATTGGATAATATTTGAAATTTACCTTATTTAAAACTAATCGCTTATCCATGAACTTAAAATTTATTATTATTACATACTCAATTGCTTATAAAATAAAGAAACTTTTCTCAGATATATTAGTTAGGCTTAGATGAGTCGTTGCATTGCGAATATTGTTCAGAAATGTTACCGCCCTAAACTCAAAAAATTAATTTGACTGTCGTTATCTTTAATACAGATTTCCTCATTCATATAGTTGATGACAGGATGAGCTCGATTTAGATTATACTTTCAATTTTATTTTCCAGCAGATGTAGAATTGTCCTTTCATTACATAAAACTGCATTTTTATACTTATTTTACTCTGAATTTAAAAGTCAAAAATTCCATGTGAATCATTATCTTTATTTTATTATTCTTGAATGCTTTATTTCTTGTTTATATCGTTTATTTTAATGAGTTACATATATTTTTAATCGTTAGAATGCTTGTTGAAGTTAAGCCTCGTTTTAACAATAATGAAGTCTGCTTCTGAATAAAAATTCTGAGGATTTTGAAGTACAAAATTCCAAGACCTGAAATTTTGAGAGAATTTTGATAACAAGTTTATATGATTCATAAAAAAGAATTATAAATTTATTATTCAACCTTCCGATAAAATCATTCAGAAAGAGCCTTAAATTAGAACGAATGAAATCTTCAACATTCTTAAAGTTTATTTAGGAACTAAGCTAGAAAATGATAGTAATAAAATATCCATGTCATTATTTTTAAAGGAGTGACAAAAACAAACATATTTTATTTTTATACCTTCATTTTACCATATGCGAACTATTTTAGAATTGAATTTTCAAAAAGAACAAGGAAAAAAATGGAACTATGAATTTTCGACAGTGATTAATGTGGGCCTTATTTTAGGTTTTTTAATCAACTGATCATAGCTTTTCTCAAATGTTTAACAAATATTTAACATTTAAAAAAGTAGTAAATGTTAAAATAACTATTAAACTTCCACATCTTAAATTTGTTTGGTCTTATTGATTTTTGAATATTACGTAACATCACTTTTCAAGAATGTTTTTATAGTTTCTCTCGATCATAAACAAATAATTAAAGAAAATCATTTTTAAATCGAGTTATTTCTTTCAATAAGCAGGATTTTAAGTATGGATACACATTGCTTGCAAAATAACAATTGGCATTACTTCAGTTTTGTCACGTTGCTTAATGCAAATTTCGTAAATACTTTACTTACACTGATTTCCGAAAAAAATATGGAAAAATCAGAAAAATGGAGTTGCACCGACAAAAATAAATAAAATTGCATATATATTAATCAGCATACGTGAAAAAAAAAGTATTGCAGCATCCGAATGAGAAGCGCAAATATAACTGTCGCCGCTTTAGCTACAATTTCCTACGATTCAAATACCATTATCTAGCGTCCGTAATATTACGGCGGCAGATGTCACCAAAACATTGTCTATGGAAACCAGTGGTGCGGTTTCCTCGCAATCAACGCTGTTTAAAAAACCACGCCATCTGGTTTACATAGATAACATTTTAGGGAAGTAATCCACCGCATTATTACGGCTGGCAGATAATGGCTCCATATTCCTAGGAAACCATAGCTTTGGCGTTATTGGATACGAAGCCAACAGAATTTAAAGTATAAATTATGTCTTAAAATTTCAAGAGGGCATCTTTTAGATACGAGTGTTTGGCATATTTTATATGTAGAATTGCTTTGTGTGTCGTAAAACGAATATACACAAGCCAAAATCAATCTCATAGAAGACGATCGTTGAATGTAAATCCTATTGTTATTCACAGATTACGGACTACTTTTTTAATAACAAAAATCACCTCTAAAAATTGAAACTGAGGAAGACCTAGAGTTAAAAGTGCCAGAAATAACCACTATTTATCGTTAACTGAAAGGAGGATCAGGGCCGCTCCACTAACCCATCTCAGTTCTTTTCATGTTCTCCTCTCAAAGCCAAACAAAATGGACGCAGACGACTTCCTGAAAGATAGTTGCATACGACTCTCCTTCGGGAAGCACTGTGTGTGCCCTTTGCACCACACCACCCATAAGAAAGGTTTAATTAGATGCACATGCATGTGAAATGGAATGCATTAGAATTCTAAGTGCTTTACTGAAGAAACTAGGATTTTTTGTTAAGGGATTCTAGAAGGTTGTTGGTCTGGTAGGAGCCAGAACCCACTTTTATCTCAGTCAAATCAATGAAAGAGACACGTTAGGTGGCTCCACTGCATGTATGGGAACAGTATGTCTTTAGATAGCCAAACTGACCTATATATTGTCCCAAGAGGCGCAGTTAACACTTAATTATACAAAGGCAACATTCTTTACTCAGCAGTTCATTCTTACGCTGATCGTGTGGTGATCCCTTCATGCTATAAGACAATAATTCCGGACCTATCAGAAGTCTATGGGTGAAGAATTACCTTTGTGAGGAGATTATTGTGTATACGGATTGGCCGGCACATTATCTGGACTCGAATTCGACTGAGCATGTTTAGGATGCTCTAGGAAGACATAGTACTGCACGCACCTTTCCTCCACACTACTCAGGTGAAGATCTTAACAAAGCAATGGCCTTTACTGACAAATGCGATAATGAACACCATCATTTTGAGTATAGAATATGGAATCTAATCACTCTTTAAATCAAATACTATATTTTTGGTGCGTTTTCATTTTGTGTATTTTCACGACAGAAAATCAGCTTACTGTTTTTCTTTTGGGCCTTATTTGTGAAGGACTGTACGATTAATATTTTTGACAAATTTCAATAATTCCCTCAAATTTAAATTTCAAAATCACGTTTTTTTCTGATTTTTCCTTACTTTTTGGAAACCAGTGTAATTAGCTGAAATTGGGTTGAAGTCTTATTACGGAGAAACCTTGTTCTTCATCTAAATAGCTAATTATTCAACCATTTAGATGTGTTTTCGCATGTTCGCAAACAATTTATATCTATGTTTTCCCCTTCCTAGATGAGGGGTGACTTCGATGCTGCCCTCTTCAACCTTGCCCTCGTTCTGTACGAGACCAGACGGCCCCTGGAAGCGGTCCCCTATCTCCAGAGACTGAACAATCGCCACTTGAAAGGCCTGGTACTCTTGGGCAATATCTACTTCAACGACCTCAAAAACTACACGGCTGCCCAGCAAGTGAGTTTTTTCAGTTGTTTGTTATTGAAGTTGTAGTCTGTTATGTTTATTTGACCTTGACTGACTGGTATATATATGGAATTATAATTCTATATCTCAGTGTAACATATAGAAATATAAGTAACATATATAAATGTGACATATATAAATAATCAGTAGTGTGTACATAATTAGATATGAGATTTGATCTTATTAATTTTAAACGAGTATAATTAAGATAAAATTATAAAAATGTGCACGAATAAACTATTTGAAACATCAAAAATATTATTAAAAATATATGATCAATGCTTATAATAAGTTTTCAATGGGATATTCTGCGTTTAGGTTCTTAAATTTAAATCTTCTGAAATTTACAAAATAACTTTTATATGGAAATCAATTAAAAAATAATATATTTAGAACAAAGTAAAAGAATTATTCACCTGTAATATAAGTTTTTTTATACTTTACATCGCGGAAATTACTTAAATATGAAATTTATTCGCTTGTATTAAAGATATTTTACAAAAAAAAAATGGTTTCTGTCAATTCCAAACTATTTTTTTTTTCGTAATGGAACTACAGTAGCATTTTGAACAGTCGTGATATTGTGGCGATTGGTAATCACCACCAGCCTACTGCTACTCAACCACTATGAGAACGAGCCGGCTTTTCTGGCAAGGCAAACCAGTGTAAATAAAGTGAAACTGAAGAGAACTAGAGACCTTCTGCTACTGGAAAGCACACAATGAGGAATGAGAGAGGAATTGTATTCTGGTTTCACGGTTCTCTCTTCTATTTATCCTTCATTTAAATTCTTTTAAATGCTTTTAATAAATTATCATTACTGTTGGCATGAGCGCGTCCAATAATTCTTGTGTGATATTTCTTACCTTCTGATCTGGAGTCAGAACTGAAGTCAAGATATTGCACCATTGATTCGCAACATTTAATTTGCAACATTTTACTAAATACCTTCTGTTACTAAAAAAAAAATAATGTTTCTCACTTACCATTTTTATGGCAAAACAAAAAAAAACCCTAACTCTTATGAGAAATAACTAACTTTTTTTCGGGTATAAGGATTTGTTTACATTCAAGCCAGAGGCACTGCATTTAAAAGAGAAGGCTTCACGCTAAACAGCTGTCGATCACTCGTGTTTGGCGCATGCATACTTCTTCTGTAGCAGCGTCAGTCTCTTTATTTAACACCCACGCTTCGTATACTAGAATTTATCAACACTTCATACACAAAATCATACCAGTTGCTATCCATACAGTTACTAAGGCAGCTCTTTTTAAAAGTTTGATGCACCAGTTTGGTTTTATTATAGGATTTGAACTTTTTTTAAAAAAGAAAAAAAATCTCGGTTTATACTCAGATCGACTTTTCCTCGGAAATATACGATTCTTTTATACAATTTGAACTTTTCTATCTTCGCTGCAAGTGCGAATGCGTCAAATGAACTCTTGCTCCGCTGTGAGAAATGCTTCAAATAAACTCCTGATATGCCAAAAAGGAGAGAAGTTCGGAGACGAAATTTACCACATTTTGCATCAAATAAAGCTACAATACTTATATATTAGCGAGTTTAAAGCAATCAATTCAAATATTATTTTAAAAAATATTCAAATCGAGAAATTGACGTAAAAATGCCATAGCAAATTTTATTTCTTCTAAAATTTATAACTAGAAATAATTTTAATGATATTTCAATTTATTCGTTTGATGAAGTTGCACAGAATTAACATTTCTCCTTATATCTTAGTTATTACAAACAAGTGAGGAAGAGAGATCTTAGTATTTTCTTACACAGATTTTAAAATTTTTAAACAATTTTCTTTTTGTAAAAAATATAACTCATTTAGCTATTGATAATAAAAAAAATTAACATATATAATCTGGTATAAAACTTTTGCTTAAATGACTCCCACATTTTTACATAATGCTTTAAAAATTTTAATGAATTGTAATGAAATATCTCTGTAAGTGTGCGGTTAAGAAGAGGAAAAGTTGTATTTAGAATCTTTTACATTCAAAACCATGTATTAACAGGAAGTTTCACTTTCCCCGGCATATCTACACCCTTAGGAGTTTACCAGTGAATTTATGCGGTGAAGTTTTTAACATCTGGAAGAAATAGTAAAGCGATGAACATCTGTTTTTAAACAGATGGAAAAGCGTAACCGGTGTATAATTACAACTATTTTGCATAATTAGATTAACTTTTGTAGTAGCTCAAAAATGAATTGGTGTGGTTCTATGTTAGATTTTATGCTTAACGCATACTAAAAAGCTTATTCTCTTTCATTATTTACTTGTAATAAGTACCTTTCAAGAATATTTCCATAACGTATATTTATGTGGCAATAGATCAATTTTTTTAAAAAAAACTCGACTTCAAATGCAATACATAATGTCTTAAAACCATTCAAAAGCAATTTTTTTCTTTTAATTAATAACAAAACTCAATTGTAAATCGTTAATTAATAAAATGTAGTTACCATAACAACGCATTCTTAACTATCCTTATTACTAAGAATTAAAGACATTAGTTATAAGTGTCTGTAAACTATCCAAGATATACGATAGGAGAATTCCGTAGCATTTGGTTTAACGTAGTTAAGCATTTAACAAATTCTGTATTTTTCATTAATTCATAATAATGGTTATTTTAGTCGAAAATTAGACATTCTCCAAAACTGAGGCGATTGAGATTGAAGCCCAAAAAATGTATGGAACCAAGCTAAAGTTATGATTTCCTAGGAATGAGGTGCCGTAATGTGATGGCCGCAATATTACGGTGTATGACGTCATTAATCTTCGTTGTAAAATCTTTCTGAGGAAATTATAGTTTACTCGATTAGATTATATAATTATATACTACCCACTGGCATTTTTGCTCTTTGGGGAACCACACCATTTGGTTTGCATTCACAACGGTTTAGTGGCGTTATTCACCACAATACTGCGCCCACCAGCTAATGGCTTAGCTTTTCTGGGGAACTATAGCTTAAGTAAGGATGTCTATTGCCAATATCTATAAAATTATCGCCGCGGTAGCCGAGTGGTCATTTTCGCGAGCTCGCGATTAGAGATCTTTCAACCAAGCGAGAGATGTTTTCAGAGAAGTTTCAAGTATTTATTCCGTTAAGACCTCCACTGTAGAGAAGATGCTCGTTAAATTTGTCGGAAATCAAAATCTTAGCGTCAGTTTGGTGTGGAAATGTGGACAGTTGAGTTCCATATCAGATGCCACCCCCGTCACTTGACGGTGGGCGAGAATTACGAAGTCCCTTATGTTGCTTCTGAGTAGAACGTTAATAAACATTAATCGATTAAATTATCGATTTGGTTATTTGAAATAGATACGATGAATACAAATTTGTAAACGATTGAAAAGTGTTACATGATGCGACTGACGAAAATTCAATTCAATCAATCAACAGTTTTAAGGATTCAATAGCAATCCAAAAACATCATAATTACCATTTATAAGAATTTTAACGAAATATAGCTTATTAATTATTTTTAGAAATCAGATTTCTTTAATAATTCAGCAATGATGAGTTAATTTATACAAAATGATCCAAATTCGTTAAAGTGTTCGTAAGCAAAACGATGCTACGATGATAATTGCTTGGCGTGGAATGACGTTGAATGTTATTTTTATCGAAAAAAAAACCCAAAAGAATCAAACGAGGAAAACCTTTCGCGAACAACAAATTACTTAATCAATTTTTTTTATAAATTATTTCTGAATATATATGGACTAAAATCGGCGTAGGCAATAAAAATATTTATGTAAAAAATAATTTTTTTAAAAAATTATCCTCTCTTTCAAATAAAATCCCTCTCTTTCCCAATCCTCATCATTTATACGTTAATATGAGAATTTGCTCAATGCTATTTCAATTGATTTATTTTATTTGATTAAAATCTGACGTATTATTTGCGAAACAGATTAAGTACACAATTTTTCACAAATAGTCTATTATAATAACAATATCTCCCAAAGGACTTCGATGCTATAACTCCATTCCATTCTCAGTTTTCCTTTTTCTGCGGATTGATTGATTGTTTGTTTTTTAACGTCATATTAAAAAGCAACACGAGGACTGTTGGTGACGGACCTTGTAATTTTGAACCTCGGCTAAGTGACGAGGATAATATCAGAGTTATCATCCACTCTTTTAACTTCTACACCACGCCCCGCGAGGATATTGTGACTCGACGGATTAATGTACGTAGCTTTTAGATTAATGTACTTAGCAGCATTAATGTACTTAAACATTAATGCTGCTACGCGACGGTCTTTAGCAGCATCAGGACTTGAACTTACGACTCGACAAATCTTTTGTGTCGAAAAGGCGAAAGTCTAGCGAGGAAAATTAAATTTCTATAAATTTATATCCTTAAATTTTTGAGAATAACAGCAAAAGTTATCTTCAAATTTACAGAAATAAATTTTAGTTTTTAACTGATAGCTCCCCGTTTTCAAAAGTAAAGTTTAAAAATATTGTAGAATACAAATATTACAGTCAGCTCAGGATAATTTTTAAGAATAAATTTAAAATGATTTATAAAAAAAAGGGAGAGAGAAAAACAAATAATCGTTTTTTTTCCCCTCCATTAAGTTTTTAAAATGTGACTTTACTATCATTTTATTCTAAGCAACCTGTTAATATTACGCTATTCCATTGATTCAAATACATATCGTCTGTTATTTGAAAATAAACCCCAGTATAAGTACAAATAAAAGAAACACAATTTTTTTTCTACAGGGTTCAGATTATTAAGTGAAAAGTTAAAGTTAGAACTTTTTCAAGTAGTTATAATATGGAAAGTCTAGAAATAGTTCGAGTTGTGAAATTATTGCAAAGTTATTATATTCAAAATGCAATTATTCTATATGCGAGTCGAAACCTGTTCTAAGGCTTCGTCGATAACTGTTCTATGGCTGAGTCGACCATTATAATCTTGTCAAATTACGTTTGGAGTATTCAATAAAATGCGTGTATGTAGTCCATTGTGTTTTGCTTCTTAACGTCATTAAATAAGTTTATACGCAATCTATTATTATTATTCAGACTGCGTTATTTTTTCCAGTGCTATGAAATCATCTTAAAGAAAGATCCCAACCACATCCCTGCTCTTCATAACCTGTGCGCCGCCTATTTTCAGCTGGGCCAATTAGAAGCCGCCGAGTCCTGTCTGCAACGTGCCAGAAACTTGGCACCTGAAGAAGCATACATAGAACACCATCTGAATCTTGTCAAACAACATCGGCAAAAGCTTACAGTCAATCCACATCAAAATTCAGTTCCAGAAAAAGTGTTTTGTAACGATCCCAAGTCAAAATGTAGTGAACCTTTAACAACAAACGAGTCGGAAAATTCGAAACTGTCGTTTTTTCTGGGGAAAGATCGACCCTACGCAGACAGCAAGAAAGACATAAAATTGTGATAAAAGCTGATATTTAATGAGAATCATACCTATATATACATACATGTTTGTCCGTGACAATATTAAATGTGAATATTTATTGTGATGTTTGAATGTTTGCTGCAGAATGTTTTTGTACTAAAAAGAAAATTAAAAAGATTAAATGTGGTTTTGAAATAAAGTGTTTAAAAAAAAAAAAAAGAACTTTGTGGAATATTTTTTTTAAAAAAAAGGAACCACTTATTGTCAGTAAATTGTTTTTCTTTCAATGAATGTTTGAAATTAGTGTCTGATTACTTGTTAAAGTTCCACCAGGTATTAGTTCCTAAAATTATAGGTGTGTAAAGGCTTCTAGAATATTAATTCAAAATACTTTCATACCTGTGTATATAAAAAAAATTATTTTTCATAGACTGAATTTCGATTCCAAAAGATTCCAGAATATCTTTCTAGTGTCCTTTGTAAATTTTACTGCAAAAAATAATGAAAATAAAATGGGGCAAGAATACGCAGTAAGATATACAACCTCTGACAATAAAGTTCGGTGAATAGTCCTGTAACATTAACGTAGATGAAATATTAACGAAAGTTACTTTACTGTCCTTCGAAATAGTCACCTCCCATAACTATGCACCGCTGAGATCTACTATACGTGTCCTGGAAACTTTGCAAGAAGTCTTCTTTTGGGATGAAATTCAAAAGCCTCGACACGTTTCGTTGGATGTCAGGAATATCGTCAAATCTCTTTCCTTTCAAAGCGAGTTTGAGCCATGGGAATAGGAAAAAGTCTGGAGGATTGAGATCTGGCGAGTATGGTGGATGTTCAACTTGCACCACCCAAACTCTTTTGCCAGGAATTGTTTGACGATATTGGTTGTGTGAGGGCGAGCATTGTCGTGAACAAAAAACCATGATCTTCGTTATGCGCACTGGGGTCGTACCCTGCCTAGACGTTTCATGAAACGGGTCAAAATTTCAATGTACCTTGCAGCATTCATCGTCGTTCCCTCAGGTAGAAATTCCTTGTAGATAATGCCTTGATTATCAAAAAAGGTGGTGAGCATCGTTTTTATGCATGATTTTTCTGCTCTGACCTTTTTCCGACGAGGTGATGCAGGAGAACCACTCGTACACACACTTCATGGACAGTGCTTGATCTTCATAAACACGTACCGGCATCGCATGAGTTTCTTTTGGTGTCTTGCCAAACTTAAAACAAAACTTTAAATTTATTTTTTGTTCATTCATTTTCCTGTTCTCAGTTAAGAAGCAACGCAATAAACAAGCACTTAGTAAAACATTTCTTACACGAAACACAAACGACGCTCTACGGAACAACGGTGGGGGCAGATGATCAACACTTGCAGCTATGCAGGTGCAGCGTTTAGTTTCGCCAGTGTTGCCAAATCGGCCGTTCTGACTTCATTCACCGAACTTTATTGTAAGAGGTTGTATTTCCGTAATTATTTTATTAATTTTCCAAATTACAAGAAAAACAAAGGCGACTATTAATTTCAACTTTCTTTCTTATAAATCTCTCCTCTCTCTCTCTCTCTCTCTCGCCCTTCCTATCTACCTATACTGAGTTTTAAATTTACCCAACTAAATTTCTGGTCTTAAAGTTGTAATTTTAAGCAATTGGACCTTAAATTGGAACACATTTTTCAGATAACGAAACGCTCAGCATTAATTTTATATTCCGACTTCTCTATCTGTTACAGGACAGCGTTTTTTACAATTCTGCTCATTTCTATCTGAATCAATCCTTTTTTATGATGTGAAATGTGTTCGTCTCCTATACTGTAATGCTAATCGGGCTTTGAATTTCACGTGATCAAGTGAAAACTGGCGCTTTTATTTATTTTTTTTTTAATGTTCCTAAATTAAAAGAGAACTGCATCGTAAATGGATTTAAATGTTACATTTATTCACAAACTTTCATAAAAATTGGAACAATTTTGTGTCTGGAAACGTGTTCCAAATTTCGATCGGGCTCTTTGATATAAGGCGAAGACAACTTTAGTATATCTTTTAATAACTGTTGCCAAATTTTCTTAACAAAAATATTTCTAAAACACTTCTGTTTTTTTTTTCCAATAATTGAGCCAACTTTTCCAACTTTTGATTGCATCTATTACCATTAAACACAACTATACATTTCAGAATTCTCTTAAATATTCGTGTATATCCTATATTTTACAACACGAATACGAGCTATGATTTTTTTAAAAAACAATTTTGAACACATCTTTTCGCTATGATTACGTTTATTTTTAAATACCTATCAAAAGAATAAACTGAAAAATAGAGCAACTTTTTGAGGGGATGAAAAGCTTCAAATAGACCAAAGGATTTTCAATAAAATTATCATAATTTTTTTTAGTTTTAACATATATCAAGAGGATGTGCCATGAGTAAATTAGAATTGTGTAACATGCTTTAAAGAAAGAAAAGAAAATAAGAACTTTTTTTATAAGGAACTAAAAAAAATATTTTAAAAAATAGGAAGTGCTTATAGTTTTTAAACGTCTTATAGATCACACATGTGCCGTCAAAGCTTTCTTCTAAAGTTATAACAGATGTTTCGACTCATCTTCAGTGCACTTTACTGATAACACTTACTGTCTTTTGTTTGACATCAAAGCAAGAGCTGAATTTCCTCTTGTAGTAACTATACTAAGAGAGAGCGCCCCCCCGCCCGGGCGCGGGGCAAAATCATTAAAAATTCAACTAGCTCATCTCAAAAATTCCGAATGTTTGCCTTGAAACAAAATTTAAAAGTAATTAAAATTTACTAAGCAAATACTAATTATTTCAAATTTGTGACCGTTCATCGATACAATATTTTCCATCGTATATCTAAATTTGATTATTTATTGTCCATCTGAAATTATTTTGTCTTTCTTCTTGCTTGAAAATCTGAAAATACCGAAACAAATGTTGAGCATAATAATTGAAAAAAATGAAACATTGATTTTACTGTCTGCGTGTTTCCTATGATTCGAAAGGACTTACAAAACCTTTGTCTTATTTAACACACTTTATTATAAAACGTAATAGTTTCAATATATCATGTAGAATTTAAACTTTTAAAATTCTAAATCATATTTGTGAGCGATTTTTTCTCATGAATTTTTTTCGCTGTTTTAAACCTCACAATTCATGAAATATTGAAGCAATATGATAAGGGTGTGTGCATGTGAGTGCGTGCGTGTAAAACTCTCCTTGCCTAATGTCATGGAGTAAGAAGTTTAGAACACATATTCATTTAAGAAATAGCCCCAATATTAAAATAAGATCGTATATTTGTAACATGTATATTCATTAACTATACTGGATCCTCAAAATTTTGATATGTTTTACAAAATCACAATTTTCAACTTTAACAGAAAAAGTTAAGTATTGATTTAACAATACAATGTAGGAAAAACGAAGAGTGTGAAACATATTTTACACAGGAAAATGTATTTATTCAAATATGAATGGGTAGTGCATTAAAAAATGTACTCTTATCTATCGGATAGTGAAAAAAAAATTTAATGTTACTGTTGTAGTATTTTCAATCGGGAAAAATGTACGTATATGCTCTATTTTTCAACACTACGTGAATCTGTAAAATACATATAGAAAAGTTTTAAAGATTTTTTTTTTTTTCTAATTTTGAATGTGAAAAATGTACGTTTGTACGGTTATGCTCTCGAATGAACATTTATGCTCTTTTTCCAACACTAAGCAAATGTGTAAAATATGTAAAGAAAAGTTTTAAAGATTTTTTCTCATTTTGAATGTGAAAAATTGTACGGTGATGCTCTCATGCTCTTTAATGAACTTCTATGCTCTTTTTCCAACACTATGCAAACGTGTAAGATATGTAAAGAAAATTCTTAAAGATTTTTTCTCATTTTTGAGCGTAAATTTTGGAATAATCTTTCCAAAAATATGCAGTTAACAACAAATTTTAAGCTTAGAAATTCATTGGTAATCATTAGTTTCAATGGTTTTGATTGACGCCATAGTTAAAAACAATAAAAACACTTGAAATATATCTTTTTGGAATTTTAGTGTTTCTGTTATATGCTAATGTAATATATTGAATAATTTAATATATTATAATGCTAGTACCCTCTTTTTCTACTTTAAAACCTCGTGTACACCAAATCTATAATTTTTTCAGGAAAAAATACTAGTAACAAAAATCTATAAAGATTTTTTTTTTTCAACAGAACATCTGTGAAATAAAATTTTCCTATTCTGAGGAAATTCATATCAGCCTTGTCCATATGGCAGGAATCTAGTCTTATCTCAGAAATTCCTTTTCTTTGTGTTAATCTGACAGGAATACATACAGATGCCATTCATTTTTTAATCTTGAAAGAAAGACACCAGATAACCCTCTCACTTCTAAACATTCCATTTCATATAGCTCACCGAAAAAGAAATAAATTTTTTAAAGAAATATCTATACTGTGTCATAAACCGAAACTGCCACACCGCCAACGCATTCTCAGGAGAGAAAAAAATAGAAAGATAGAGAAATATTAAAACATCAAAAAAGTTCTCTTCGTGTGAGAAAAAAAATTACTTCGAAAAGGCACTCCAGCTAATGTCTTTATATAAAAAGTTTTTAAAAAAGGGATGGAAAAAAAAAAAAAGAAAATTCCGTTCGTGCGAAAATTACCACAAGTTGCTGCTGAGTTAAGATATATCAAAGAGTTGAAGAAATAATCAAAAAAAAAGACTTAAGAAATATCTTGTACTAAAACCCCAACAAGCACCCTTTTTACCTCACTCACCACTCCGGAAGTAACGTTTATCTGAATGATTGATTTCCTACAGAAAAAAACTAACATAAAAAGAAGCCAAAAAAACTCCCATTTCGATGGGGTTTCCCTCTGCGTGTGAGAACCCTCATCTTCAACAAGTACCATTTTAAAGATTATTCGCTTTTTCCTCTCCCCATCCTTCCACTCTGCACTTTTTTAGCATATTCCTCAAGAAACTCGGAGGGAATGGGGGGAGATAACATTTGCGTGGGAGAACCTATTTTTTCACCTTCTCGTAAGTCAGGGACCGTATCTTCCCCTCCAGTTTCCTCCCACCCTTATAAAAAAAAGAGAAGTCTTTCCCCCTCTTGACGTATGAATACGGAATACACCCGAAACAGCTGTTTTAGACGGTGGAGGGGGATCAAGGTTTCCCTTCTTTGGGTCATAAAACGATTTTCCAGATACAGCACGGGCGTTTGAATCTGCGAATTGAGCGTGCTCTACTTTTGCCAATACCGTTATCTCGTTAACGGTTATAAATTGCAACCCTCTATTTGCCGAAAGTCTGTTATAAGAGTATGGTAAAATCCTGTTCAGATGCTGTTACGGATCGTACATGTTTTGAATTCTCAAAATAAATAAATAACCTCATTTGTTTAATTTATGCAATACACGCAATTCTATTTTTACACGAATCTCTTTTACACGATTTTGAACTAACATGAATTGAAAACAAGAATTAAATTCTCTTTTTACACGACTTATTTCGATTTAAGGGGACTTAGTACCTTTGCTCCTTCGAAAATTCGATTTTTCAAATTTATTTTCAAAAAATAGTGTGGAATGTTAGGAGCATTTTAAAGTAAACCGCGTCAAAATCCGACAACTATTACGCCCTATAGGAATTTGCAACAAAAAATGTAAATGTCTAAAGTGGCTTGTTCTATGTAATACAATGTAAACAAACCTCTTTTTCTCAGGTTGTTATTTTCACACTTTCCCACAGGATTAAAATAATGTTTTGTGTGTGAAGTCTTAAAATTTTACATGAGTGTGGCACTTGTAGGTCTTTATTCTGTGAACGTCAGTTTTGTTAATGGGATGATTAGATTTTATTTTCTAGCATGATACATGAAAAAAAGTTACTAGTTCAAAATTTTGTAAGTTTTTTAATTTTTCAATTTTTTTAAATGTGAGATAAATTTAAAATTTGAGGTTTGCAGAATGAGATCATTATTTAGCGTTTATTTGGTACAATAATTATGGTTCTACTGTACATCTTTCAAGTGTTATCTTGTGGGTAACAGAAGGAAAGCTAATTTATTTTTTAAATTTTTGTACTCATATTTCATGTTGTTTAAGAAAATATATTAATTTAATCGTAAAACTGGATCCAATACTTCAAACTATACACATTATTACACGAACTGACAAAGTTTCATATTAAAATGAGAAAAATGGTTGATATATGATGAATCGAAAAAAGTGTGTCAAAATGTCCTACTTTTGATTTCGAAAAGTACTAAGTCCCCTTAACACGATTGCTCCAAATTCTTAGAAGAAAATTTTGCTTAATTTTATTTTTATAACTGTGACATTGGAGACGAGGGATCTCCATTTGTAAGAATATCTCAAATATTATAGCTTCAATATGGAATTTTTGTCTGCTTTGTCTGCATTTTGAATTTGGTGTTCAAAGTGAAAACATCTGCTATGCTTGTTTTGTTTTGACTGAAACGTTTCAGACGTATCAAAACAAGTTTCAGTAAAAAACTATTTTAACAAATGGTTTCCCCTAACACGAAGAACGATGAGAACAAGCGAGATAACGATAAAATCCTTATATTTTTTTTAAATACTTTATCTATATTTTGATCATATGCTCAACGAGGGATGGAACATACATATTTATTAACTTTCAGTAAAAGTCAATAAATGATAAGTTATAGTTTTAAAACTTTTGTTTTATTAATTATAACTGATACGTCTCGTAATTAACCAAAAATAAAAGCGAAAAGGTATTGTATTATTTTTGTTGGTTTCTTAAGTCTGGAACCAATCTTCTATTTTTTCTATAGATGCAATGTATTTCTTACACGAATTTCTTACACGTATTTTTCGGGAACGCATATGTCGTGAAAAAACAGAATTAGGTGCATTTCTCTAGATAAGTTATATTTTGCAAAAGCGGTTTGGGGCAGATCTTTTTAAGGGTTTGTTTATCATACACATGAAAGTGACTCAAAAAATTCAAGTGTTAAGAATGGGAACAGGAGGACTCAATGCGTTATTGTCCATTCATCGTTTTTCCTTTTCTAATAAGTCAATGAGTATGACTCTCTTTGCATCCCAAACCAATCGTCGCCATAACTTTTTCGACAATGAGACTGTTTTCGTCATCTTTGGAACAGGCTCACCGGAAGCAATCTATTATTTTGATTATCGATTGGTTTTCAGTATATAAGGATGTTCTCAGGTCTTATCAACAGTGACGAAGAGACAGCAATCAAATTTTGATATGGCAGACATTTGCAGGCAAATCAAAAGTAATCAATCAATCATTTTCAAATTTGTTTTAGCTTTGTTTAATAAATGGCAACACACAATAATGATAACAACTCACTTCAGTAATACCCTCTGTCGTCAAAAACAAATACAATTTGAATCACTTTCGTAAATTAGTTTTAAATGTTAATACTTATCTCCTGCCTTTTTCTCGGACTTTTAAAAATTTTTATACTACAGTTCGAAAAGATTAAAAACGAAATACAAAATATAATTTTTTTTACTGTTCAACTTCTCCTCAACATTTCTTTATTTTATACTAATTTGTGGCTTAAAGGCAAAAAACTCCATAAAATATAGAATTATATTTTTAAGAAACCATAATGTACAAAAATTAAGCTAAGTCGTTGAATTAATTCCATAATTAAGTAAAGTTCTTCATGTCATTTTTTTTATTTCGAATTTTTATGATATATAAAAAAATTTCATACCTCACTTTACCGAGCAAATCGATATAAAACAAACACAATTCTTCCGAATGGTTATATTTTTTCAAAAAATTATAAATAAACAACATGCTACTGAAATCTAAATGCTTTAAAATTAAAAAAAAACATTGTAACAAAATGGCCAAATTTTTCTACACTTGCGTTACGCTCTGGAATAGAGCAATAAAAATAAACAAATGTCTTTCTTATAAATTGAGCAATACATAAAAGAAATTTTTTTTTTAATTAGAATGATCTAAAAAGGATTTTTTATATTTTATCATAATAATAATAAAAATACATACTAGATCAGAGGAAGTTAACCTTTTTTTAAATTAGAAACCGGCTCTAATTTAACAGAAATTCAACATTGTCGTATCCATGAAATTCCGATTAAATAGATTTAAGACTAGGTATTTCTTAAAAATATCAATCCCTACGACACATCGTTTTAAAATTATTCAATCGTAAATAAACTGTAATACCGTTTAGGTAAAATGTTAATCTATAATAGAATATAATAATATTGACAACAGATGCTTCAATTTAAATTGCTAAGGTAATTATAATATTTTGCTAATGTGCAAAAAAATCCCTATAAAAAGTTATTTATTTATTTCTTTCTTTCTTTCATTCAGTTAGCAATAGTTGCGGGTCTAGAAGATAGCGTATGGTCGGAAAGTGAGGTCGTTTCCCACTCATTCGCCAGCGTCAAAACATCAATGTATAAACATGATTAATAAAATTATAAAAAAGGAAATGTTATATTCAGGATGATTAAAAAACAAATGGACCAACTAAGAGATGTGGCAGATCATACGATAACAAATATTTTTGTGTAGAAATGTAAGGGGATACAGTGATTTCTTAAGGTACACAAACACAAGAATTAGATCGGAAAGAAAACAAACTGTTTGTTTACAGCATCATTGACAAGTGCTTCCTTACAGCAATGATTGTAATGATTTCTAAGAATTGTTCCATCAACACTAATTCATTATAAGTAGCATAGATAGAGTACGATAGTAGACACGGTAAGACACAAAAACAAGAAATGTATTTGAAAGATAATATAAAAGTTTACTAACAGTATAATTAATAAGTGCTTCTTTACGGCGATGGTTGCTCAGTGAACCTTCTTTAACCTTTCTTGTGTTACACCAGTTGTGTGGGTTATGTATTGTTCTGTAGAAAGAGAACTTTACAGATCCCAGTGGAACATCTTGTGGATCGACATGCTACTTCAATCTTCTCCAAAAGTTCACAGTAGTATACAGCATTTATTGAACAGTTATCATGCAGAAAATGGACGTATAGAATACCCCGTGAATACCAAAAAACACACAGTATGGAGAACTGTACCTGAAGATAAATGAGTTTGTGCTTTAAATGGAGCAATTTTACTTCCTGTACCCCTTTTCATACTGGACAGCTTTATTTTCAGAAGCTAGCGACTAAATCCAGGCGGTCTGCGCCTAATGTCAAAGAACCATATAAAAACTTGGAGCTCATTTTCACACAAAGAAAAAAAGAAATACTCAAAAATGAATACCCTGACAGATCTGCAGATTGAAACTTATTCTAATTTTCATGAAAGTTTAAAAAGTTGTAAAATGTAGACCCTTTTGTAATGCAGTGTACTCTTAAAAATTCGGAACATTCCAAAAACGCAACATTTTTCACTTGACCATGTAAAGTTCAAAACCCATTTAACATTACAGAACAGAAAATCGAATGTGGAACACATATTACTCCAAAAAATAGGGACTAGTTCATATATAAATTTGTAATATTGTAAAATATACTGATCTCTAAAAGATAGAGCGAAGTCAGGATATAAAATTAATTTTCGAGTTTTTTATTATAGGAAAAAGAGTTTCAGTTTCAATTCCCATACTTAAACAATACGCGAAGACATCCTTAATGAGCATATACAAAATAAAAAGATGTCAAACGATTATTTAAATTTTAAATAATTTCTAATGACCTCTATTTTTTCAAAATATATAAGAATCGTCTGCTGCTATTAAAAAAAAAGTTTCGTTTATATTTGATGCAAGTTCATATGTATATAAAATCTACTACAAACAGTTGCGAACAGCAATGCTTCAGAGAGTTAAAATAATTAAAATTAAAAATATTCGAAAAAAAAATATGTAGCGTAGTTAGAAATTTAATTTCCAGAATGAATCAACAACTAATGGTAAATTCTCAAAACTTTCCAGACATACAAATTAAGTTGGTGATATCTTCACATTCACATCAGATATGATTCTGAAATACTGTGAAAGAGATCAATAACCTGCAGAATCAAAAAAAAAGACTAAGCCACAATGCAAATTTTGTTTGAAATTTGAAATCAGTTCTTGGAAACATCACTATGGTTCACTGAACAGTCACTGGTCAGTAGATTTTATAACGGGAGGAAACAGAATTATTATTCATAGTTGAAACAGCACTAAAAATTCAAATTTCAGTGACATCTTAACTTTGCTTTTTGGAGGATAAGGGAAATGACTTCAGCTCAAGTTTCTTGACATTAAACTTCTTGGTTTTCACCGAAAGATAAGATATTTTTAGAAAAATATGGCATCAGAGGATACTGAGTTGCAGTTTAGCTTTTGGAACATTTTAAGACGATTAGAGTTTTGTTTAAAATAACTTTATGTTCTTCATCATTGGATTTTAAGCAAGTAATATTTTTCTATAAAAGTTTAAGACATAAATTTTCTTAAAGTTTTCTGATTTTTGAAATATATCATAATTTTTTTAAAATAAGGCAAGAGCATTAATTCAACTTAAGAATAAAATTCGAAGCAGATTCTTCTATTTCCTAAGATTATTATAGATTGTCTCAATAAAATATAAATGAAACTGCATTAAAAAATTTGTTGTATTAATTTGCAATTACAATGGAGTATTATTTTATGAACTTTGTACTACAATACGTATTAACTTTATAATTGTTCCTTGCTTTAGATTCTGATGTACTAAACCAATGTGAAATAGCTTTATAATTCTTATGTTTTGAAGATAAAGAATCGGAATTGTGCACACGTAATAAGAAATAATAATATTGTATAAATAACTTAAATAATATTATGTAAGTTTTTATTAAACATATATAATAATATTTTCGTATATGTGTAAGTGAGCGCGTGAGCATGCGTGCGTGCGTAGGGGAAAGAGAGATTAATTCTAGGTTAAAATTTGATAATTTTATAGCATAGTTTTACTGACAAACGAAAAAAAATGTGTATAAAAATTAAAGTGGTTTTTATGCAGCTAAAATTAATTCAAGAAACTATACAGTTTTCTTCAAATGGTCTTCTTCAAGTCAAGTCTTCTTTTTTCAAAAACTGACATGTAGCATTCTGAAATTTATATTTACATAAGAATGCTTTACAAGAAATGTTTTCTAACATTATATTTTTTTAAACAATGAAAATAAAAGATAGTAAAAAAACGTTATTTTCATATATTTAAAGTTAGTGTTGTAGGTTCTCGATATCTTTATAATTTATCTCGTTACATTTCTAATTTTTCTTTTCTTTTGAGTTTACAAAAGAAACGCCATTTTATTGAAATGATCTTTTAAAGAAAAGATTTTCTTCTAATGATCCAATGAAATGATTCCTTTATAAATATTTCTACTTATAAATGTTTTTCATTAACCGAAGCAGAATTAGTTCTTTTTATTTTTCAGGCAAAACACATCAAAGTGTAATGTTGCAATTCGTAAAAGAAAAAAAAAGACTTACATATCTTTAAAATATGATATGCAATTCGAAATTTCTTGTACACCCAATTCTGATTTTACACGAGCTTCTTTTATACGATTTTGAATTTAACACAAATTAGGAAAAAAAAAGACTTAATTCTCTTTTTACACGACTTGTTTCGATTTAAGACATTCAATCCAAATTCTGAGAAGGAAATGTTGCTTTAATTTTATTTTTATAATTACGACATCGGAAACGAGAAATATAAAACGCTTTCCATTTGTGAGAATACCGCGAATTTCATACAATACGCGATTTTTGTCTGCATTTTGAGTTTGGTGTTCAAAGTGAAAACATCTGTAGCACTTCTTTTGATTTTAATGTAACGTTTCAGACATCAAAACAAATGTCAGAAAAACTATGAAAAAAGGGATTTCCCCGCAACACGAAGAACAATGAGATCGAGCAAGCCAACGATTAAATCTTTATTTTTTTTTTCTTATTTTTTTCTATGTTTTGATCACAGCCGAACGAGAGATAGGACATACCTATTTATTAATTTTTCTTGAAAGTCAATTAATGGTAAGTTATAGTTTTAAAACTTTCCTTTTATTTATTATAACTGAAATATTTTTCGTTACACCTTATCACATAATTCACTTACATCAAAAGCAAAAAGGTATTGCATTATTTTTGATGATATCTTAAGTCTGGATCCAATCTTCTATTTTTCCATAGATGCAATGTATTTTTACACGAATTTTTACTCGTATTCTTCGGGAACGTATCTATTCGTGTAAAAACAGAATTATATGTATTATACTCTGGTTGCCAAAAATCAAAGAAAAGTCACGAAATTAGCAATTACTCAAAAAGTTATATTTAGGAATAAAACTGATCTACTATAGAAAACACACAGTAAAATTAAAAATAATATGACAATAAGATGCCTGACAATATATTATGGTGTCTTAGAAATGAGCACATGTATAAAATTAACAAACTAAATGTGTCAATTTGGTATAAGAAAATTGCCTTTAATAGGGAGAATTATCACCCCTAAAAGCAATGCAGCACATACAACGATAATATTGTCAAATATGTTACGTATGAGCTCACTGGGAGATGAAAAACATTGTTTTTTTAAGTAGTTGTAAACATGACAAGAATTTGATGAGGAGGATTGAGAGAAGCAGCATATTTTCCTAAATCATCCAAAACATGCTGAATGGGATTCAAGTCCGGTGATCAAGCTGGCCATTCCATGTGCTTAATTGTTTGGTGCCGAAAATAATCTTACGTGCCCTATGCAGCTAATCATTTTCGTCCTGCAGCAGGAAATCATTATTTATTCCACAGGTATGGGAGGGGGTATTAAAGATGTCATCTACATAGTTTTCCCCAGTCTTTTTTAAGTACAGTTCTCCATGTCTTTCTACGTAGAAAGACATGGAAGACTGTACTTCAACCGAAAGAGATATCTTCCCCAAATGCAGATACTGCTACCTTCGTACGAATATCTTTCACAGATGTTTCATGGATAATAACATATTCCTTCAAAACAAACAACGCCTGCTATCGCTTTGGTGGCTAAGTATGGACTCATCCGTGAAGTGATCAAACCCACTATTGAACAACCGTCAGTAGACACGTTGACGTTGCCCTCCTCATACCTTCCCTCTTGTGACATGAACAACATACAGATGGCTAGTCATCTCGCTTTAATACTAACTTCACAAAATCTTCAACATCCGATAAACGTTGACACCAGCCTTCCGATTCCTCTAGCAAGGAAGGCTCTAAGTTGAATTGAGTTTGTGATTCTATTCCTTCGTGCACATAACTGCAAATATCGTTCATCTTCGTTTGTCGTAATATTTGACAGTGCATGGCTGAACCTTTTGTGTGCCAAATAAGTGGTTTTAAATTGTTTCTAAGTCTATGAACCACAGAAGGATTCACATTTAGCCGTCTAGCAGCATCTGTCTGACCTGCCTAACTATAGTCTCCCAATGGCTATCCATCGCAGATCTTCGCGCTAATGAGGCCTCGAGGTCATTGTAATTAACTGGTCATTCCCTATTATCTCATTATCATAGCGATATCTGCAGCCTTACTCTCTAGCATGCAAATTTCTGCTCCTTAAAGATGACAATTTCCTATTGCACCGCCACTAATTTGCATGTTATCCTTCTAGTCAACATCTTTAATTCAACAACATAATCAAATTTAATACGAATTGGTTTAATTTTGAACGAGTTATATCTATTTTTGTGATTTTTTTCCTTAATTTTTGTAAACCAGAGAACTTATATATATTATCACTATTATGAATATTATACTTAATTTATATGTCATTATTAAATGTGCTATTATGTAAGCTTTCACACTTGAAAACACATACGGAGAATAAAGGCAAATGCATATGCGTATTCAAATCTGAACATATATTTCGATGCTGCTCTGTCTATGGGTAACGAAACACGAGCGACAACGATTTCTCACGAAACGAAAATATTATTTTAATGTAATTAAGGTATTTGATACCCCAGGTACTGCATCTATCTTCATTCCCTTTCATACTATTCACCGCGTGTGCATTCCTTTCCGTTTTACTGCATCTTTTTTTTTTTTTTGGGGGGGGGAGGGTATATTAAATGTTTTCTGTGTATAGATTCTTATAGGCTCCACACTTGATGACTTAATACTCGTAATTATTGAGGAATCATAATCTACTTGAGTATATTTTTCCTCATATTTTCCTGTTGAAAATACTCCAATTCTTTTTCAACGATTTTATTAATATTTTTTGTTCTACTAAACAAAAACGGATAGCTTCTAACAATAAACAAAGAAATTAATTCAAAGTTAAAATAATAAAAGGGTAAAATCACAAATTAACATTAAGAATAAACACTTAAACCAAACCAATAATAGGAAGACAATTATTGGAAACTGAAAAATGATAGATAATACAATAAGCAATTTCGTTGAAAAGTATTATAAATTAAAAAGGCAGTAATTAAAAAAATCAAAATGATGTATAAATTGAAAAAAAATTATAACACCAAAAATTTTTTTGAAACAGAAAAATGGGAAATGATTTATTCAAAGATTTACAAGGCTTTAGATTGTTGAGCTGGGTTATTCTATAATTTTTGCCAAACTAACCCCATATATATATGTTACATATATATTGTGGCTAAAATCCACAATTTATAGGTTCAGTAAATCAGCTTACAATATTGCAATGCTTAATATTCGGTGAAATTTGAGTAAGCAATCCAATGCGAGTGCGTTTTGCATCTTTGTATCATTCATTGACTTAAATTTTCTACTGGTATTAAATTTTTATTGTTTCGGCAAAACTTTTGGAATTTGGTAAACATTTTGCTTATACAATATTAAATCATTTACAATATTAATACAATTTGTTCAAATTGTATTTCACACGAATCACACAACAATTAGAATTTTAAATTATTTAACATTCCAGTTTTGGAATACTAATTATGGTAAAATTTCGATATTGAAATATTTCCTTATCGTGTCAAAAAAATTTTTTCATTTTCTATTCAACTTGCGGTTCTCCTTTGAGATAATATTTGTTTGAAGTTTAGCTTTGTCGGCGAAATTTATTTTAAGGATTATTATTTTATGATAAAATTATTCCCGAATTTGAGAAATTTGTTTTTAAAATCAAACTTAAAGCTTATCATACGACGTTACGAAACATGTTTTTTCTGGAATTCATAACATATCAAAAGTGATTTCTAAATTTCTTACATACTTAAATACTGATTATAATGATTTCAATTCCTTCGAAAGAGCTTATCTCTAGTTATCGAAGATATATTTTTAAAGATAATGAGGCTGTATTTTATATTAAATCATATCTGAAATTGATTTTACCCAGATATAAATCTTAATTAACTTGAACTTTAATTTTATTTTAAAACATATGTTTATAAATCATGTTTCAAAAATTATTTCTAGTATATCTATGAGTGTTTTTTCCTGTTATTGCGGTACCCTACTGGACATAATCATGAACTCCCAACCGGTGTTGTTTTGTCGAATTGTGGATTCAACCACAGATGCTACTAAAGACCCACCGTGTATCGGGCTGTTTGGTGTTGAGTCTTTTGAAGAATCAAGTTTTATCATTGCCGTGATGCGAAAGTTTGGAGGGGGAAGGTGCCAGCTGAAGTGTCATTCTCGTTTTATGACAGAGGTTCAAAATTACGATGTCCATCACCAGTAGCCCTCGTATTGAATCTCAGTGCCATGTAAGCAATGAATCAAAAAATGAGTGTTTTTTCCATTGTAAACTTCCAATTATTACATTAGTAAAAACTAACTTTTAAATCACTCTCAAAATTAATTTTAAAATATATCTTAATATATTTCACCACAAATTTAAGATTGCAGTGACTTTAAAGTGACATTTTATTTTGTATCGCTCAAATAAAAAAAAATTTATATTTCGCCATAATTAAGTTTTTAATTGCTAGGAAGAAGTGAAAAATTTCTTCAGTCCCCTTTAACCCTTTGAGGGGAGGAATGAGATTATTATATATTTTTAAAAAAGGTATAGAGGCAAGGAAGGTATATTAATCATGCAGATAAAAAAAAACACAATTGAAAAAATTGGCAGTCCCCGGTTCAGAGAGAGGGATGTTTTCACAGTGCAAACATACGGCATAGTTTGCACGCGTTATGCGTTTGCACTAAGCAAACGGTGCCCCTGAAAGGGTTTAATGAAGAAAAAAAATGCTTGATCATTTCACTAGATTTTACATCTCCTTACAAATTTATTCATCCTAAAAATTGCCTTTAAATCTCTAATGTGCGTTATTACCACTTTTATTACCTAAATTTTTGCGTTTTTTAATTTAATATTTGAAATGCATGAGACTAGATAATTCATTCGCAAATTTTTCTTTGCTAATATAATAGTCTTATAAGTTATTTCCCATCGAGTTATGAATCCTTATCATTCTTACTAATTTTCTTGTCAATGTGAACTATTTTGAGAATTCTCGATATGCTTTCCAACCATCGAATAGAAAATTTTGAATGGCTTTAATAGATTATTCACTTTCCAAAATACCCTGAATCTCTAAACCTATTAGTTAACTGTCTTTTGAGTAACTACAAACACACCGGATACTATGACATGGCTTTCCTTCCCAGCTTGCCATTTGTTTAACAAAGTTTTGATTCATAGTTCAATTTCACAACGCTTTTCAACACAGAAATTAAACAACACGTTATGAGTGATATACAATCTCAAACTATTTTGAAGTTTTAGATGAAGAGCAATGATTTCAATCAATGAAATTTATCGATTATTTTGAGGACTTTCGCCATTTTTTTCTCATATTCTATCACCGAAACTTATTTGACACTCGTATACGTAGTTTTATTTTTAAACTTTTGTACTAATTTATAGTGTTTGTTACATTATTTAAATAACTGTTTTAGTACGAGGATATTTCAAATAGTACTCGTATTGGAATGAGTAATTGGTACGGGTAACTCGTTGTAGTGATTTTTTTTTCTTTTTCTAAGAAGTCTTTAAGTATGATGTCATCATATATCAAATCGTCACGATCACTTTTTCAGCCGATGAAATGGAGCAGACTCACAGAGAGCCACCCATTCTTTTGATTGTTGCTTGTCTTCCGGCATTGAATAATAAATCTCTGACTTCCGCTATAAAATGATGAATTCAGGTCTTATAACCGGTGACAACCCGACTAGGCAGTAATCTACGAGGGTCGTTCTTTATTCAATCACCGAGTGAACCGTTAAGCAATCAGACAAATGGTAGGAGGTGGAGGTGGAAGGTGGGCAACTGCGCATCCGTTTAACTGTAACCTCTGCTAGTAACGATGTCATCACACGATTTTAAGCTTTACTGAGGGCTCGCAAACATAGATGGTACAATTAATGCTTCCTCCAAGTGAGAGTTGCATAGTGTCATTTGCTTTCTACAAACAGAAGGGAATAAGACAATCGAACGTCACCGAAAAACGAGCTGAGTGCAAATGAAAACTTTATGAGTGATGTTGTTGAGTGTTAATAGTGTAGACAATTTAAAGAAGGGCGAACCAACGTTCAAGCTGAAGAAAGACAAGAATACAAGTCTGTTCAAACAAACCTTCAACAGCAGGAAAATTATGGCTGCTGGTTTGGAGGACTCAAAAGGTATCTTTCTTGTTGAGTTTATGGTACCGGGGATTACGGTTAATGCAACTGCTTTTGTCAAACTTTCAGACGATTGCGAAGAACCATTTAAAACAAAGGAAGAAGAATGTAGCTTCCAAATAAAGTGAAAGTCCATCTCACATCACTGACGGCGACGTTTCTCGAAGAGGGGAATGGAAAACTCGTCCACTGATATGATAAATGCAGGAATTTTCACAGTAATTACGTGGAAAAAGAACCATGTTTGTACTTAACCTTTGGCAACAAATTCATCTTGTTGTGTGCTCTTGT
This sequence comes from Nephila pilipes, assembly GCA_019974015.1. Taxonomy (NCBI): domain Eukaryota; kingdom Metazoa; phylum Arthropoda; class Arachnida; order Araneae; family Nephilidae; genus Nephila; species Nephila pilipes. The sequence continues at coordinate 23,999 of BMAW01105893.1, read as the reverse complement.
CTTTTTTACGGTCCATCGAAGGTTTAAAAAAATGGCCCTCATATTTTTGATTCAACAACCCTCTCTCTCTCTCTCTCTTTTTTTTTTTTTTTTTTTGCTGCCAAATAAAAACTTATTAATGAGTCAGAGTCAACTTTGCTTTGGCTCAATTTAGCCAATGGCAGCACATAATGTTAATACCACCCTTGTTATAACAACGCTATCTGTCTTCAAAACCATGTATTTTTTTAACCATTCTCCCGCAGTTATTTTTTTAGAAGTCTATCCCTACATGTTTGTGCGTGTATCTATCTGTATACGTTAAAATGAATAATTAATTATTTATCTGCCAGGAATCAGAAAATTTTTTGACTAAGTGATTATAGTATTACTACTTATTTCAGGTTCTTTCTTTCTTTATTTATTTTTTTATTTATTTATTTATTTTATTTTTTTTTTTTTTTTGTAGTACTGAATTCAAATAAGTTAATTGATTGAGATGATAATGTACATTGCATACTGTATAAAATGTTGAAAAATGTATCCCATTACTCAAAATAACAAAAAATTAAGTTTTAAAATAAAGTTAACTATAAAATTCTTCTTTTAGTGCGAATGCAATAATTGTGTTTGAATTATTTTCCCTACCCTATTACAAAAGATGCATTTTTAGCGACTCATTGTAAATTGATAATGAAAACTAAAATCTGAGATACAAGAAAATGAAAGAGAGAATATGCATGAAATGAGCAGGTAATAATATAATTTCAGAAGTTATAACAGAGAAAACTTTTGAAAACATTTTTATCTACATTGCATTTTAAACGTCTACATTCAAAATAAATTTAGAAATATCTTAGTTAAGATATAGTCTGTCCAGACCTAAGTAGTCCCAACAAGCAGTGCCTACCACCGTTTCTATAGCCTGTAGATCTGGAGTGCTTATTTCTATTCATATTCTCTAAACATTTTTCAACTACACTCTATAACAAACAAAAAAACGACGCACCAAGAAGGAGTTGCCTGATTGTAATGAAATTTCGTATGCAAAGACATTTAAACCGAACATGCAAATGATTAAAATTGGGTGTCCAGTGAATGAATAGCGGGAGCTACAGCGCATCGGAACTGCGCACTCAGCAGATGTATATAGGAAGCCATTCTCAATCTGATGGTCAAATTTTCTGTTGCATTGCGATTTAGGATATCTTTCAACGACTAAAAAAATGCCTCGACGCAAGATTCGAGCTCATTACAAACAACTGTCAGAGTTGGAAAGAGGTCGTATCATTGGATTGAAAGAGGCAGATTGGGCAAATCGGAGAATCGCTCGTCATACGGGTCGAAGCGATGCGGCGATTAGAAGATGCTGGCAAGAATGGGTGGACAATGAAAGATTTCAGCGTCATGATGGTAGCGGTCGACTTAGGGCCACAGCAGATCGGAAGGACAGAGTGAGTGTCAGATCAGCTGTCACAGCACCTGATTCATCGTTATGAACCGATGTGCGAAAAAAAGTTCACATAAAATGATATTATTAAAATATTTTGACAGCAGTATAACGACACAGTCCATCACATTTAGCGCCAGTAAGCAGTCTCTTTTCCCGTAAAATTTAGGCAAGCGTGAAATTGGGAAATTTTTCAGGGAAAGAATTGAAAACATAATTTTTAAATGAATATCAAAAAATTGTATTTACAATAAATATACTTCAAATGATTATAATAAAATATAGCATTTAATATTGTTAAAAATCTTTTAGTCTACATATCAGGGTTTTTTTTTAAAAAAAATAGCTCTCGTAGGTTTATATATATATATATATATATACGATTCATAATTTCCTAAGATTAAGACTTAGACCTTATAAATTTATAATCATCTTTTAAACCTTCCAAAAATTCCAAGTTTCTGCATTTCTATCAAACGTTCATTACATTTGTGATGTATTAATTTAATTATTTAACTCTACAACCATCTTAATGACTAATTAAAAAGTCAATAAGTTCAAAACTCCAATAAAAATATGTTAAAACAGGACAAAACACTTTATTAACTGCCAAAGGATGAATAAGGTTGCTTTCCATCTTAATTCAGTCAACCTTAGATTTTATTCTAATTATAAGGTCTTACGTTACCAAATCGGTCGTTACAATTCAAACACTTCTCAATTATAACAGATTCAATTCTTATTATTTTAACTAGGAGTTACTTCAATCCCAACAATATTAATTGCTATGATTCAATCCAATTTTCAAATTTCTGTCAATTTGTCGTTATCCTCTATCTCCTTTGCATTTCCTTTCAATTCTATTTCACTTATATATCACAATTTCCAATTCAATTCACTTCACTTCTTACGAGTTTCTTCAGCTAATTTAAGTAATCGTGTTTAATTTTGGTTGGGAAGAAATTGTAATTTTATGCAGTTGCCCTGATAGCCTAGTGGTCATTGTTGCGGAATCGTGACCGACGGTTTTCGTCGAGATGTGGATTCGAGCCCGAAATTGCACTAAAGACCGTATATTCGAGGCTGATACGTTCTTAATTTGGTTAAGATCACAAATCCTCATAATGACGTGATGTGGAAGCTTGAAGAGAGAGTGCCAGCTCAGGTTTCATCAAAATTACGAGGCTCATCGCCAGAAGACCTCTTGTCTTTTCTCAGTACAATGTTAATAGAACCAATCACAATAATCACAATTATGTAATTTTATGCAATTCCCAAATTACCAAAAAGTTCCTGAAGTCATTGAAGAGTAAATTGACCCTCTGTCACACATTTAGATAATGTTTTTTCTTCAATCTTTAACAATTTTTTAGTTTACTCATTTTGGGAAGTTAGTATTTTTAACAATATTTTCATTTTTATTTTTCAGTTTTATCAAAAATCAATTCGGGAATCAAATAAAATAAATAATTAATTTCATCTTTTATTTCGAACTAATACTGCTATTCTTTCTGATTTTTCTTAAATTCTCATTTAGTTTTAAAACTTCAAAACAAAACTATTTTTGATAATTTTTACACAGTAATTGGTAATTGGAAAATTTTTGGTTTAACACTGGCGTTCAATTCTTAAATATAAATCTAAGCGGAAATTTCAAATATGAAAAACTTTCGTATTGAATATAAAGCTTATTATTTCGAAATTTAAGAGTTACTAATATTTAAATAAAAACAACCTGTTTAAATGGCTTCAAGATATCTCGATATTACGTAAAGTATCAATATTTAAATAGTTAGTTTTTTTTTACATTTAATTTCATTACAGTAGACGCGCGAATGATAACGCGCTAAGTCAAAAGAAATCATTATTTAAGCTGTCATGGCAACCTTATCCCCTTGGTGATCTAATAATGTTAAATAAGGATTATTTTTAGCAGAAAATTCTCTTTGATCTCCAAAACGCTTTTAATGGTTTTATTCCATACATTTAATACATATTTGTGTTATGTGCGTTTCTACCCCGTCTGCTAAGTCTTTCATGAATCGTTTCCATACAGCTTGTGATTATATGCTTAATTTTACTTACACTATCATTTCAATTATTCAAATTCTATATGCAGCGAAATCTATTTCACTCGAAACTGTGAGGGGGCCAAAATAATTACAAGCCATTACTTAACTAGCTACGTTCATGGTTATGTCTTTCCAGTTCAAAATTTGTACTCGAATTTAAAACCAATGCCTATCATCTAATCGATTTGAAATTTTGCATGCACCGATGACAGTTCAATACTATGGTATGCACAAGCAATGGAGGACTTCGGGGAGGGAGGGTTGGTTGGTTTTAGTAATGTCTCCCTAGAAGCAGCACAAAGGCTATTGGCGACAGACCTCGTAATTTTAAACCTCGGTCAAGTGACGAGGACGACACCTGAGCTGCTCCCCTCCTAACTCCCCCACCATGCCAACGGGTGGACTTTAGACCTCGACAATTTTTCGTACTAACAACGTAACAAGCCTTGGTGCCACTAAAGATCCGACTACATGGTGGGTCTTTAGTTTCGAACCTACGACTCAACGAAGACCGCCGGCTGCGAGTCCGTGACCATAACCACTTGACCCACTTCGGGTCAAGGAAGTCGTCCTTCGTCCCACTGGGGGGTTCGAGCCTTGCACTTAAGGTCCCCGTCTACCGGCCATTTTGATTTCATGAATGCAATGTTAATCCTATAGAATTTCTACAACTATCCTCAAATCATTACTATTTTTAGTATTTGAAAGCCACAAAAGTGCATCCGAAAGAGCAAACAATAATGAAGGTTTCTGTGGAATTACATTTTTTTTCCCCCGATTTTTGAAAACATTTTAGAATATTTATGAAAGACCGTAAGACCCATAAACGAATCATTAAAATAAGGATAAAAATAATTTTAAAAAATCGAACGGAAAACGTAATTCCGTGCAGAAACCATTATTTTTTGCTCTTTTGGGTGCACTTTATTGCATTCAAATAGATGAAATGGTAAGGATTTGAGCCACGTAGGAGAAATTCCATAGGATTAACATTACGTTCACGAAATCAAAATGGCTGGGAACCTTAACAAAATGTCCAATTGAAATGAATTTTCTCACATACGTATAGCTCAGATAATTACGTTTTTTAGTCTTAAATTTCCAGACGAAAAGAATTAAATAAATACAAGTAAAAAAAAAACATTTTTAAATCAATACTTTATTTGAAAATGGACAAAAAGATATAAAAATATTATTTTTAATGTAAATTAATATATAAATTATAAAAACTTAAAGTTTTAATACTTCTTTTGATCTCATACAAATATACGTAACTATGATACTTAAATTATCTGTAATTACCTATGTATCTTAGACTCCTCACACTTTTATAAATTATTTTATTTAATGTTTAAAGAATTTTGTGTTTGACGATGCATATAAAAACACTCTCTATTGTATCGGATGTTTTGTCGAATTGTATTAATTCGATTCCCTGCAAAACTTTACTCTTGTAAATACATACATTAAAATATGTAAGAGTGTGTAATTCTTTTTCTGGAAAAGCTATAATATTTGTACAATATATTTTAGCATCAAATTCTCAAAAAATAGTTCGATATCGTCTACCATTTTTTTATCCATTATATCATTCGGATGTGCATCTACTTCACGTGTTGTCCCGTATTTCTGACGTTGTGTGGATAAGAACTATAACACATCGTCGGACTCTACACAGCTATGATCTTTCGAGCTCTGAACTCTCGCCAAAATGTCTTCGTCTGTCACAATCGGCATTATACACGCATCATCAACTACACCTAATTCATCCAATGATTCTATAGGATAGTCTTATAATGTCCAAATTTTCCCAAGTTTTTCATTAAACGTAGGTCGAATTTCATTATTCGCCAAAGATTTTTCGACTTCGGAGAATCTTACTTGGCGAAAATTTGCGCTGCAGGAGCGATATCTTTACAAGCAAAGCGATGTGTTTTGTTTCATGTTAAAAGAAAAACATGTTTTTGAAATGGCGTAATATTTTTTGTGGGGATCACAGTATAATTTCAGGTTAACTCATATTTCATATAAAGCTTTTTTCACTGTTATTTATTTCATTTTTTTTAATTAAATTTATCAATCTCATCATTAAGATTTTTTTAATTCAATTTCCTTTTCCCAATCTAGATTTCATTCAACCGACACCCATACCTCACATATCAATCATTCTTATCAATATCTATTTACCACTGACTCAACTCTCCGTCATCCATTGAAACAGAGGAAAACAGCCAAAGGTAGAAGCCCTCCTCCTACACCTTGAACCAACATTCTCTGGATCTAAATTTAACATCCGGTGAGTACTTCCGCCCGCACACCCTCTCGTCCATATGGCCCAAAGGTGGTGACGACCCTTCTCTCCCTCCCCTTCCCCCATGCAGACAGATGGGGGTGCTTGGGATAAAGTAGATAAGGAAGTATTAAAAAATGTCGGCATACTTTTTTCTTTCCAGATTTAAGGGTTACTTTTGCAGGATGCGAGGAATGTTTCGTTTCACTCGAGAACAGGAATTAAAAAGTTTCCTGTGGATGGGAGGAAAGATTGAAATTTTTTGACTAATTGGAAGGCAGGCTGTGGATGGAGATGAGGGTTGAAGAATGGCGCATCTCTTCTCTAGATAAATATAGGCAATGAACTGTGTTCCTTGCGGAAGTGATGGGAGATTTCCTTCAAAATTCGAAATTTCAGGGAACACAGTACTCTGTCAATAGTTTTTAGATATTTACAATAGAAATTTATGATCGCCATATATGAATACACATAAAATATGCATTTCAGAAGAAGAAAAAACTTTATTTTCAAACAAACAATTATTTAAAACTACAATTTTTTTTTTCAATCAGACACTACGAAAAACAATAAAAACAGCTATATATAATTTTGTGGATATTTTTAAAAATTTTTTATTAATCTAAATTTGTTTCCATACGCATAATTATTAAATGTATAAATCAAAACAAGAAGAAAAAATTTCAAAATTTTACATTGATTACAAAAAAAGAAAGCCTGAACCTTTTAAATACATGACTGTTATGAAAAAAAAAAAAAAGCTCAGAAAAATAACTTAAAATGTGAAAGTCAATGAAGTAAATCAATTAGCAAATTGTTTAAGAAAATTTATATAGCCAGAGCTATAAGATTTTATATGTATATTTATTTAGCTATAGAATTAAAATAAGGCAATAAAATCGTTTTTATATATCGATTATTTCTTGGGTATTGTGTCCTATTAGTTATTAAAAATAAGCGTTTTTAAGACATTGGACTTAAAATTGATTAAAATAAACTAATTTTTTTTCCAAACTTCTTCATCTTTTTAGGAATCAAACTAGATTTTCTGCCCTGAAAAAGCTTACATGGCTAAGGTTTTCTTCCCAACTTTTGAAATATAGACTAATATGGCAAGAAATATAGTCTAAATCAAAATTTCATTCTACAATTTATTGAAAGTATTATTTGGGCAATCGAAAGTTTTAGGTGATTCGAGAAAACTTCGTTTATATTTTTGAGCTTCCCACAATTTAAGGAAGTAACTCTCTTTTAAGAAAAAAGAGTATTGTTGTACCAGAAATCAAAAGCTAATTCATGTTTTCCTATTTAAACATAAAAAAAAACATAAAATATCTAATATTATTTAAATAGTATTGAAGAGAATAGAAAAGGCTCTTAGCTTTCTTATTAAAATCGAGGTTTAGTTAATTCAAAAACTTTTGAACTTGAAAATAACCACAATGATGTCTTAATTAGATGAACCTAGCTTAAGAAAAATCTCAAATTTACTTCACTAAAAGAGAATTTAGTTCAAAAAATGTTATAAGTTTGAAAAGAGTTTAATTTAGCTTGAAAAAGAAATTGTGTCTAATTTGAAAATGGCTAAATTTGATTCAAAAAACTACAAAAGTTTAAAAAGAGTTGAATATGGTTTGAAAAAGTTAAATTAGATATTTGAAAGCGGTTTTGCTTGATATGATAAAAAAAACGATTGAATTTAATTCAAAATGATTGAATTTGATTTGCAAAACCTGAATCGTAGAAAATGAACGAAGAAATTAATTTTTCAAATTGTTCTTTATTATTTGCATTGCATCGTTGGTTTATCGGATAGGTTATAATGAAATGTTTCAAAACGTCTTAATTTAGAGAAAGCTACTTTTCTGCATATGATACTGGAAAGAGATTGATATGATACTGGAAGTTATGATTTACTCATAAAGAAATTTTAAATAAAATAATATACCAACAATTATAAATCAATTTTATGAAATCAATTTTCTCATTCAGTTTTTCTTTAGTAATATATTTCAGTTTTAGAAAAAATAAATCTTGTTTTATAGCAATTTTTATGTATATATGATAAAGAGAAAGTTTTTATTTTCTCTCTCTCTCTCTCTCTCTCTGTGTGTGTGTGTGTTAAAAGGAGAAAAAGAATCCAGAAATTTAAACAAATGCTATAACTGTAAACAAATAATACACAAACTTTTTAAGGTAGATTTCTTCAAAAAGTATATTTTATACTACAACAAGTAATCTAATAGTCTTTTCTAATTTCAGTTATAATATAGATGACATGTGTATTTAATATCAATGAATATTTCATAAATAATATAAAGAATACGATATTAATAGTTACATTTTAGTAATCATGCTCCTACTCCGTGCTTTACAAGTTTATTTCAATAAAATAACTTTTTATTACATATAAATAATGTTACAAAAATATGGAGTAACAGGTTCCACCGTATTTTTTCCAAAAATTAAGTAATTTGATGCAACAAGAAGTTTAGGAAAATAATAAATTTCCTTGATAATTAAATGGACACGATATTCATAGTTAATAATTTAAAAAAAACACATAATCTTCATTAATCTACATTGTTGATCTTCCGTTAAATAAATTCAGAGTTTCATTAAATTTAATACTTACAAAATTTGTATATAATTAGTTTAATTTCTTGTCCAGTGTAAGTGTTATAATTAATACGTATAGTAAACCTCTTAATTCTGTAATTTTTTTTCGAAGTAGTTTTCAAATACGTATATATATATATATATATATATATATTGAAAATAAAAATAAATTTATAAAACAAATACGTGTTTTCAAGAAAATTTATGTATACCTAAAGTATCAAAATATTGTTATTAAACTCTCTGATTTTATGCATATATTAAGTCTGCAAATCAATATGCTACGTTAATTTCATAAATTTTAAAACTTTCGTAAATATTTTGTTTGTGGTTTTTTCATAACATTTCATGAAATTATTATTTGTTATTCTTTGAAATACTGCATCAAATTGGCATGGACAAGAGTTAAAATTACAAAAATTAAAAAGTGATATGGCAAAAAATGAAGTACAAAAAGAATGTACTTTGAATCTTGCTCAGTATTATAAAATAAATATTGATCTTATAGAAAAAGATCCCTTCTTCCTCAAGTGTGAAGTATATTTTTTATATCTCAAATCAATAAATTATGTAATATAGCTGCTTATACAAACTGAATGTCATTAAAAAGCGAAAAAAAAAATCACGTTTCTGCAATGGAAATATCATTTTATAAAAAGCAAACGTAGACATTTAAAATTTTGCAATATCGTCAATTTGAATTTTTTTACTGTTATTTCTTCATCCCCAAATTATACGAATTATAAAATAAGGGGGAAAAATATAAATAATAGAGAATTTTAATTAAGATTCTGTTATTTCCGAATGTCCACTTTTTTGAGTAAATCTATGGTGATTATATTAATGAAAATTATTTTCTTGTCAAACGTTTTGTACAAACATAAAGATATGAAATATAATTTTGCTCATTCAAGGTTCAAAGTTCCCCGGTTAGGTTTCTACAATCTTCGGCGGAGAATTGATTTACTGTGACAGCAGCATATGGCATATTACTGAAACATAATGATAATGTAACATTTTTATCAAGAACAAAACATCAAAATGTATATACATTCAAAATGATGCATACATGTACAAAAATTCCTTTAAAAAGCTTAATTTTTTAGAGATGTAACTAATTTTTATATTGTATTTAATATCATAAAATATTGTTTAAAATTATCAAAAATTATCAAAAATAATTTAAGGAAATAATTAATGAAGCTTGATATATTTTCTTTGTATAGTGTTAGCTTAAAAACTTGAATAAAATAATACAGCCCTAACAGATGTTCAAAAGGTTCATTCACCTTTTCAGATTCATTTTATTTCACTAAAAAACTAATGTTTGCTATTTTACTGCCACCTTCAAGGAATATCATTTTCAGTGCAAATTAAAATTTTGAGCTAAAAATATGTTTACATTTTAAAAACTTTTGCATGTTACAAGTATTTTTTTATTAAAGAAGATTTTAAAAATGCAGAAAGTTTAAAATACTTTTACAAACACCATTTGAGTTTTCAAAACAATGCATGCAACATAATATACTCATTTAATACTGTATGAGCTCTATATAGCATTACGTGGAATTATTAACTATGGTTAAGCAATTTAATTATGTTATGTAATTACAAAATCTATTCATAGTTATTTCAATATGATGGGTCTATGCAATAATATTAATGCTACATTAATATGGTTGTTTTGACATAATTTATCAATGTAATTATCCAATGCTAATTTCCCTAATGACAACATTAAATTTGGGCACACCTCAAAACAATATTTGACTGCACCCATGACACCATATATATTTAATGGTTTCCATTACATTCAGTTGATAACATTCTGAAAGTTTGATACGTAAGAAAATTTATTACATAGCCAGGATCGACAAACTTCTGAGGTGACGGAGCCCAACCCACCTTCGGAACAAATTAAAAAGTATTTCAGAGCTATAAATATATATTTTGCAAATAAAAAAAAGAGTTGAAAGTATCATTATAAAAGGTTACATAAATATATCTTTAGTAATTGAAGAAAAATTCTCACAATAATTTGCTCTTATTCAATGGCGAAGGGGGAATATGGGGGTCGTAAACTACCTCCATAAGGATTGCTGTATGCTGAAATTTTAAGCAGAACTAATAAAATAAAATGTTTATTTAAATGAAATATATTTTCATTTTGTCAATACATGGATTTTCTTTCATAAAAATATCCAAGTTTTAAAACAAAATGGAATGGGGGGGGGAAATATGCATAAAAAATATATAAATATCTCTCTAACACACTGGAGTAATTCTATAATACTGTAGTAATAGAGTACGAAATCCCATATTCCGCATAAACATTTTTTTATCTTGAAAACAAACAATGAAAGTAATATTGAAATATGAATTGAAGTGAGGAAGAAACTCTCCCTTTCCCATGAAACATTTTTCGCTACTCCCCAGTTCTTATTGGTTTTAATCAAGATTAGCAATGAGAGTTTGTATTCCCGCTCCAATTTCTAACTTTTTTTTTATTCATAGTAAAACTCCAAGTTACTAACAGTAAAAAAGGTACCTCAATACCTTATGTAACGAAATTCTCGATAGGAAACGATAGTTTATATGAATATCGCCTCGAAGATTCTGAAAAACCCAAATGCAAATAATTTAACTAATGTTATGAATGAGAAAAACGAGTGGCCCACAAAAAGAACCCACATCAGAAATGGGGCTAGAATCAGAAACTCCGTCTGTCGTCAAAAACAGGTACTTTTTGATCCTTCCTCATATTCCAAGAATCGAAAATCGTTGAACTGCTTTCTTTAGTCTATAAATAGAAGAATGCTATGAAATCTTATTGCCTTTTCCTTTGTACGCCAGAATCACATTAAATAACCAAAGGGTTGCATGTAACTTCCAATATGCAATTCTTCAATTTTTGAGGGTGGGGGGGTATAGTCATTATATCTATGAAATTTATCTTTCCCTTTTAAATTCATTCTAAGAGATTTGATGTTATCTTAGCGGAGAAAGTTCGGAATATAGACAGGATTTACAAACTGATTCAGAACTCATGGAATGCATTTAAAGTGTGATAGAGAGTAAATTATAAAACAAAGTTCTTTTGTATTGAAACGTATAGAAACAAAAATGACCCGCAGAGGTATGAACTAGAAACAAACATGAAAAACAAAACTAATTATTTACACCATCACAGACAAAAACTATTAGCACTATTTTTCAAAATATAATATTCAAAATATATACCAGTTTCAGTAATTTTTACAATAATTTATTAAAATTATATAAACTAATGGTTTGATAGCATCAATGAAGTAACTGGAGTATAATTTCAAATATGCCAAACTTTTTTCTATAAATACAGCCTCGAAGAATATTCTTTGAAAGAGATTCACAACAGAGTCTATTGTATTCTCGTAAACGAAAACCTTCTACTATACCCATACAAAGCAATTGTTGTCAGTATTTATCATGATGCTATAAGCATTTGTCAAAGGAACATGGAAACAAACATTTTATGATTTTTCATGACACTTTCTTGTATTTGAGACTCATTATGTTACTTGCCTCCATATCACTTTAAATTTTATCCCATGAATTCTGAATCCCTCTGTATATTTATTATTTGAACTAAAATTTTAAAAAAATTATATGATAGTTATCGAATGAAGATAAAGTTTAGTTGAGTCTTCCTGCTAAAATATACGCGATGTGTGTGTCTGTGCGTGCGTGCTTTGTGTCAGAAGACAATACCCAAATAAGGATCTCTCACATGTAACATTTCAATTATAATTGTTTTTGATAGATATCTAAAACTATCCACAGTGTTTTTTTTTTTTTTTTTTTTTTTTTTGTTTAAGAAATATATTGTTAACAGTATGTTTCTTAAACAGATAGGAATCAAACTATCACATAGAGTATACAGGTAAATCAAATAAAGAGTACGGAATTTAATGTCAACACGAGACTATTCAGCAAACGAATTCAGAACTATCAGTTTGATTGAAATAATAACAGCACGATTTTACTTTAAGTTAATATAATTCTAAATAACGGTATTAAGATGCAAGGCTGTAATACCAAGAAAATCAAACCTCGACTTTAGTGCTTAGCGAGAGGTATATTTAAAAAAAAATTAGAGGATTCAATTCACCTCCGTCCATGCTTCTTTGCATAGTTTTCGAGAATAAATAGATGGATTACATTTGTCTGTGTAAAATAGAGAAACTAAGTTGTTCCAAAGGGACAAGTTCCATAATCGGCCTTATTGGATGCACAGCTATTGCAACTAAGGCAAGCGAAGTATAGATAAATGCAACTTGCGGATTGAAATTTAATTGTTTACAGCTCTATTGCGATTCGTTAGAGAAAACGAGACGCACTACAATATTAATCGTATAATAAATGGTCATGATAATTAACGAAGAGGAGTTTTTCAAAACATGGTGTGTTCAGTTGTTCAAAATTTTTAATTGCGTTGAAAAGTTTCAAAAATAATTTGTTAATAAATGTCATGAGATATTTTGCTGTCAGTGCCAAAAAAATATGCATTACGCTCGAAATTTAAATTAATTTAATTTGATAAACTATATGTAAAATATTTATTTCTGAAGAGAAAAATATTATACTATATGAAACATTGTTATTTTTATAGAATATTACCCAGACATAATGTGCATTTCTTTATATATTTCTTTAAGTACAAAGTGTAAAAGATAACGGCTGATCGATTTTTGAAATGAATCAAAAACAGTTTATTTTTATAATGGAAGATACCCATACCAATTAAAAATTTTACAACAGAAATTTTTATACTTTAATCATTAATATATTCATAAATCAGTAAATATATATCCATTTTTAATTATCAATAACTTTTACGTTAGTTTTTACAAAATCTTTATTTCCTCTTACTTCTAAAATCATGCATTTAATATTATAATTTTTATATAAACTGTACATATTTTAGATTCATAATGGTAAAGGTGATTATCTCTTGTAAATAACCTAAGCTTTTCTTCGAATTACTTAATGAAACTACTTCAATTAACTGATAGCACAAATTTTTAAAAAGAAACTGATTCTGATTTTTTTTCATATCAATTTGAGTCTGCAAATACTTTTGAGACATACTCAGTGCAATAGTATGTAAGGAACATTTAAGTTCTGATATTGTGATTGAATTTTCAAACTTGTATGCATATTAATTGCTAATGAGGAACCTATTTGCCAATAACTAATTCATATTTGTATTCAAACTTCGTGCTGGAATTTTATAAATATTTACCTGTGCCTCATGTTTCCTGATTTTAATACAGACTCGTCCCGTATAGAGAGACTGTTGCTCAAGTTCTCACGTTGAAGTGATGTGAAAAAGTTTGGAGAATGGGGTGTCAGTTCAAGTGACTTCCTTATCACTTTGTAACACCCCAGTTTCACTTTTTTCATTTCATTGTGCCATCACTAATTGGAAATGTTCGGTCAATAATTAGATAGTCAGACAAGGAAGTAAAGGAAATCAAATTAGTATTATCCAGGGCTTAATCTACTCAAAGTTTAATATATGTATTATTATACACGTGAAATAAGTTCCTCTACACCCGTCCAAAACAAAAGATCAATATTATAAATTAAAACTTATCTGATACTGCATAACCGGATCCGAATCAATACTAAACCTGTAAGTTGAATCCGACTAAATATACGTTCACCAGTAATCACTTCACACTAATCGCTGAGTCTTAATATCTCTTTCTTCTCAACCTGAGCACAGGAACTAATCTCGTTGTTCAAACCTTCCAGTCTCTCTCTCTCTCATAACTGACTCTAACATAAAACGAAAATGAATGTTAATTCAACGATCTTGTTCACTAATTTCAATATTTCTAATCAAATTTTTTTTCATAAGTCACGGTTCATTTCCGAGAGGAGATTCGCAAATCAAATAACGTTATATGAGAGCTTCCAGGAGGTTAGTTGAAGGGAAATACGCGATAGAACCGCGTTATAATTTGAAATGGGTAGCACAATTTCGAGGACCATCATCATAAGCTCTCGCGTTGCTTTTAAGTGCGATGTTAATAATACAATCCTTCAATCTCTGCCACGTTTGAAAATATTCTTAAATTTGCATAAAAAAAAATTCTGAGTTTGGAAATACGTATACATTGCAACACTTGTGAAAGAAAGCAAACTTTCATTTCCGACGCAGACTTATTGATATTCGCCTTCAAACAATTTTAAAAATAGCAACAAAAAAAAGATGTGTGTGTGTGTGTGTGTGTGTGTGTGTGTGTGTGTGTGTGTGTGTGTGTGTGTGTGTGTGTGTGTGTGTGTGTGTGTTATAGACATCATATTAAAAAAGACGACATATTTTTCTAGAGATCACTTTTAATTTTGACAGACATTTTTCAACATAAATACATATAAAAAAAATACAAGAACAACTATTACAACTTTCTTTGCTGCTTCCCTAAAAAATTCCCTCTCTTTCCGTTGATTGCCGCACAACGTTCTAAAAAAACATTATATGGTGTTGCTAATTAGCATTTTTTTTTTTTTTTTTCATTTCGTTTATTCAACATTAAATGTTTAGATAAGAAACTCATTAAAAAATGTTGCTGCTAATATATTTTTCTATCATTTTTTTAAGTTTAAACTTTTTTTTAAATAAAAAATACATCACAGTAAATGCTTGAGATGGAAAGTGTGGAGGGAAAAGAATATTCCAAATGGAATGAAGAAAACGTTAATTTTATTGTTGTTCTTGTTCATAAATTCAGTTCTTTCTAAAATAAACTTTATTTTTGTGTCTTTTATAAACTTAACTTTTGAGTATTTGGTCCATTTATACCTTTAAATTTGACGTGTCAGATACATTCTGGATCATTTCGAGCTCTGCCGTATGAAATCAAAAATTCACATTCAGTTGCTTTTCAAAGGCAGTCATTGTCTTAAAGTAATTATAAAATTTTTGTATCTATCCTTAGAAGTACTGATTTCTTTAACAATATTATTATTTCAGAAAAGTTTTCAGAATTCTTCGAATAATATTTAAAAAAAAAATCTTTCATATTTTAATTATTTTGATTCGTGTATTTATTCCAAGAACACTTTAACATTGTCACTCCATTAAAAGTACAGAATTTATACTGTTTTATGTTGAAAATGTTTTAAATTTAGTAATTTTTTTTTCAATAGATTTAGATTATCACTTCAATTTAATCAACTTTCAATACCAATCAATAAAACGTTTATTAATAATTAGTGTCCCTGTTTGAAGCATTGGCCGTGTCTTATAATGAAATATACCAAATATGTTGAATAATTAATGTATAAAATGGGGCTGTGCATGAATATCATTGATATCTTTTATTATTTTCGCAGTTTCAGTTTCATAAATATATATAAATCAAGCTATTAGTATTAGTTTATATTACTTTTAAAATATAAGTACTTATTCATTGCTGTACTACGGGGGGGGGTCCTCCATAATTTGTTAGTGACAAAGTTTTGATTGTCACTAACAAATTATGGAGACATCTGTATAAAATTTATCCTACCTATTAATTGATCCTTATGCACATAATGTCGTGAATTACAGCTATTAATGCTTAATTGTTTAGTTTCAGGAATACGTAGATTGAAGTTATAGGCAGGATAGAGAACATTAAGTTCTACAATGATGGCCTATGAGAGTTCAAGAAACGCTAGGAGAAATGTATAACTTTGGATGAAAACTATGTTAATAAAAATTAAGTTTCGATATCGATTATTCCTTAGTAATAATTAAGACTTTACGATACCCCTGGTTAACAATTAACTTTGCTATATTGCGGCTAACTTCATTCAACGAGTTCCTGAATCCAAACAAATGAACATTAACAGCTGTAAGTTTCATTATATTTCTTGAAGAGCTATCGATATTCAGAATAAATTTTATCCTGATACTCGGTAATTTCTTTTAGTAATTATTAAAACTTTATTATACTCCCTCATATTTTTGTGCATTTGAATAGTTTGGAGAAACGAATGAATACAATGGGTATGGATCACAATCACTTCTACATTTTGTGTGTGGTCCATTAATAATTTAATTGTTACGTCATATTATGTTGCCTTTGTATTGTAAAATAAACAAAACATTCTGCGTTTTTAGGAAAGGAAAACAAATCAAAAAAACAAAACAAAAAATAGTCGAACGCCGTTTTTTTTTTTTTTTTTTTTTTTTTTCAAAAGGTTTTTTTTTAAACTCTTACACTTTTTAAGGTATCTGTACACCTTCGGAGAAAAATTTTGGAAATACATTGATATTTGCTATCAAAATATTTTTAATGTTAAAATATAAACTATAGCTATGAAAAACACATTTAATGATCTGCTTTTAATTCCAAAAAAAAATGTAGGGGAAAACACGGTGAAAATAGTACATAAATTCAATATCAGAATAACGCTCATAAGTCAAAAATAAATAAAAATATCATTATTCTGTAAATTTTATCTTATTCATCATAACATTTATTAGGGCTAGTACTACTTTCATGATGAAAATTATATTACTACAATTTTTATTGTGTTTCGAGTCAAATAACAATGAAAAATCAAAAAAAAAGTTATAACAATACATAATGTACACATTTGTTATTAAAAACGTATCCATTTTACAACCATGAAAGTAGTAGGGGTTCTTAAAAACTATATAAGGAAGATACTAGCAAAATTTAAATTAATTTCGTTCATAACTTTTTCTGATATCTACGTTGCCATATGTGAATATGTCGAGAAAACTCGTTTTGAGAAAAATCGAAAACAAACTTTCAAATACAATTCAAAATAAACTACCGAGTAAAATTCAAATCCCTCTAACTTAAGTTCTAAATAAGGTATAAACAAAACTGAAACATTATTAGAAAGAAAAGAGTTTAAATTTTAAACTGACATTAAAAATAGAAAATCGAAAATTTTGACAAAAATGACGTTTTAAAGGTGTACGGATACCTTATGTATATAAACAGCGTTTCCTTACAAAAAAAGATTGACGTTTTGCTTTAATTTTATGATTTTTAATATCAATTACTCTCTACTATGTTTTAACAGTTTTTTTTTTTTTAATTTCTCCCTTTTATTGCTACTTAAAAAAATCGAAAGATGTATCAATACGACACCCCCCCCCTCCGGGAAATACATCTCGCTATATTTAACACTCCATTCCAATTTATGAATTATTTATTTTCCGCTCCAGATAAACACGGTCGTAAAAACAAACAATCTCCGGTCTCTAGGAAACAGAAAACCCAAAATATCAAACATATTTTTCCCTCGTGACATTTCCTCACCAAACATTAAAACCCAGAGTCTCACATCCTCAAATTTTAATAATAAACGCAAACGACCTGCGAATACCTGAGTCGGCCACCCTCCGAGCCAAACAAGAGGGGCCAATGGCACCTGCGGCTGTTTGTTTTTTACCCATATCCCGAAAAGAAAAGGCGTGCTTCCAGGCAGCTGCACCCACAGCCCGAAAAGGGTCGATAACACTTTCTCGCTCGGAAAAACCCACTCTTTGGGGCGACTCCTTCTTCCGTATTGATGTCAGGCGCCCTTTTAATTGGACGGTGCTGTGCCATTAAAAACGGGAGCCTTAATGAGATAGAATGAATAAACGAGATGAGCACTGTCGATAGTAGGGAATAAAATACAAAAAAAGACAATAAGGATAAGGTCGATGTACGAGAAAAAAATAAGCACTAGGGCACACGTGTGAGCTTTTGGGCTAATGGCAATCTGCATATGGAACGATACTGGCATGGGGTGAGGGTACCTGCTGATTTCAGGCGCAGGTCAAAGGTGGGGGAGTTTGATCGATTGGCAGGATGCCATCCTTCTTGAATTGGAATATATTTCGAAATGGATTTGTAAAAATTTAATGATCTTGGAGTAAATCTAAAAAAATTACGTAGAGGGAACATTCTTCGAAATGAAATCGCATTACATTTTAAATTGCGAGCGTAATATAAGTCGAAATACAATTTGTTTTAAAAGGCTGTGATTGCGGGAAAGGAATTATTGTACAATTTAATTTATTTTTCAATTTTGTATTTTGTCTAAATTTACATAAAAATAAAAACACATATAAACAGAGGTATTTTTACAATAAAACTGAAATTATTCTTCCAGGAAAATCTGGACTATTATAGAAGGCAGATTTAGTTTTTTATTAATGTCGCACTAGAAACAATACGAGGGTTACTGGCGACGGACCTCGTAATTTTGAACCTCAGTCAAGCGAAGAGAACGACATCTGAGCTGGCACACCCCCGCTCCTAACTTCCACATCACGCCACGCGAGGATTTTGGAGCCCGACAGATTTAAAGTGTATCAGTCTCGGCTACACGACGGGTCTTTGGCAGCCAAGGATCGAACCCACGACTGAACGAAAACCGCCGGTCATAAATCCGAAACCATGACCACTAGGCTACCGCGGCCTGCAGAAGGTAGAGCCTATTGATCTAGAAAAGTGCTTCCGAACACTGGTAGGTAGTTGCGGTATCCTACTGGTATGGTCCCAAGCTTATGACCAGTGCTGTTTCTGTTGATTCACAGGTTCGAATCCTACCTAGAGGGACTGACGCACATTAAATCTGCTAACTCCTCACATTGGTAAGGTGTGGAAATAAGAGAGTGAAGTGCCAACTCAACTGTTATTCTCGTCACTTGACTGTGGTTCAAAATTACCAGGATCATCACCAATAGACTTCCTGTTGCTGCAAAGTGTGATGTCAACAATTAAGCAATCATAACTGGGCATTTTAACCCTTTCACTCGAGCCCAGTGACTTATAACTCACCAACAACTCCGGCCCTTTATTAGTTATAAGTGCACATCTATACTATTTAAAAACAATTGTTGCTGCAATATAAAACAAAATATTTATTCCCCTACTACAGTGCATAAAATAAGTTCAAGATTATAAATATTCAACATAATGAAAATTTAATGTTTTGTAATTTGTCATAGTGTTATATTTTTGGAAATAATCACCCACATGCATGCGCGGTTTCCTGGAGCAACTATCACACAAATCACTAGTTTCTCTTCCTTTCTCTGATTCTGAAGAAGTTGAATTCTGCGGGCGCCTAGGCCGCTGGCGGACTTCAAGCCCGCATCTTGCAGCTGTGATGAATAAGGGCTGTGGGTGTAAGATTTATCATGCTAGGTACTTAGTGAAAAGTCTATTTCAGCTGAAGCTTGAAGAGTTGAAGAAATACACGGAGATTAGAAGGATGAGACTTCAGTTTTGCTGTAATTTTCGTTGAATGGAAGGTAAGGTACTGAGTAAGCTGACAAAAAAGAGGAACTAATTAATTCAAAAAAACTATTGTAGAAAGTTGAAAGCCCGACTGGGGAGAGATGATTTGTCCTAATCATTATTCGGGTCTAGTATTGCCTCAATTAAGGCGTATTTCTTTTCAGTTACTGTTTTTGCAGATTAAATTTGTGGTAATCTTTTGATAAATCCTGGCATGTTATTAAAAATACTAGCAATAATTCTTACAATATCAACTGAGGTGTCATGGTCTAATCCGAAATTTTTTTGAATGTTTTCAGCGTTATTTTTGTTGTTATTTTGATTTTTATTACTATTCAGGTTTAAGTGGGTTTTTTTTATGTGGGGTGGATTAGTCCCAGTTGGGATCTGTGCTGAGGTCTCTGATTGCAGAATATTAATATGTTGTTCAGTTGAATGATTCAGCAAATGAGATGTTTTCTCTGACCAGATTGCTTTTAGAGTTTATGACGTTTTGTCTGGAACCCCTTTGGTTGTTTTGGATATTTTGGGCATTTTTAGCGATAAACTCTCACACATCAGTTCATATTCAAAAGCTCTTAAGTAAGTAAGTCAAGTCATACCGAATCAGCGACAATGGATTTGAAATTCTTATTTTAAATGCCGTATCTTAGACGATAGAGGTTTTTTTTATATAAATTATTTATTAACGTCGCACTGAGAAGCAACACGATAGCTATTAGCGACGGACTTCGTAATTTTGAATATCGGTCAAGTGACGAGAACGACAGCTGAGCTGGCACCTCCCTTTCCAAACTTCTACACCATGCCAACGGGATGACTTGGGGCCTCGACAGATTTCACGTGCGTCAGCCTCACTACACGGTGGATCTTAAGTGGTATCAGGGCTCGAACCTATGCCTTTACGAATACAACGCCAGCCACAAGTGTGCGATCATGTCCACTAGGCTACCAGGGTGATTATTTTAACCAAAGGGATATACGTATATGGTCAATACCTTCTCTCGGAACTTTTTTGAACCAATTTTTATGAACAACCACTGGTTTCTTTTGAATTGTTTTAAATAAATTTAAAAAAACTTTTGGAATAATTTACTATGCCTGTATATACATACTGGAAACTTCTTAGAATTTAAATTCTTAAATTTTAGAAACTCATTTTCCTATGGGTTCTTTGTTTAATATTACGAATAATTGTTAAAAGATTTTACTCATATTCAATAACGAACTATCATTATACATTTATTATCATGACTATTTAATGTTAGGTACTTGATGTAATATTAAAAAGAGAATGAATCGAATATATTAATATTTGAAATTAAACTGCATAAATCAAAGACGATTTTTGAGTTAATTGCTATAATCAATACAATAATTTTAATTAAATTTCAAAATAACTATCGAATTATATTCCTAATTCCATGGTTTCTAATAAACAATCACCTGTCCGTATCCTGGAATGTACCAGTGGTAGCCTAGTGGTCATAGTCGCGGACTCTCGACCGGCGTTGTTTTCGTCAAGTCGTTGGTTCGAATCCTGAAGTCACAAAAGACTGCTGTGTATTGGGACTGATGCTCGTTAAATCTAGTTGAGATCTCAATTCCTCCCAATGGCGTGATGTGGAAGTTAGGAGAGGGAAATTCCAGCTCAGCTCTCATCCTCGTCTCTTGACCGAGGCTCAAAATTACGAGGTCCTTCGTCAATAGTGCTCGTGTTCCTTCCCAGTGTAGCGTTAATGAGCAATCACATCACATCACGCATCCCGGAACATTGGTAACCAGTATCGCCGACCTTCCACTACTGATGGTTACTTTGTGTAGTTATTCAGATCATTTTACGCTGAAAGAAAGAAATAAATAGATTTGGTTTTGTTTTCTTAACATCTCACCAGAAGCAACACGAGGACTGTTAGCAATGGACCTCGTGATTTTGAACCTCGGTCAAGAAACACGGACGACATCTGAGCTGATACCTCCCACTCCTAAATTCCATACCCCGTCAACGGGAGAACTTGGAACCCTGACAGATTTAACGTGCATTATCCCCAACTACACGGTGGGTCTTTAGTGGTATCAGGACTCGAACTCACGACTCGACGAAAAGCACTGGCAGTGAATTTGCGACCACTAGGCTACCGCGGCCATAAGAAATCAGTACAAAGTTACTTCAAAAATATGTTACTAAAATTCATAACACTTCAAAGCGAATGATGATTGATGTCATATACGTTTGCATATATTCAAATGAAACGTTTTAAACACTATTTTAGATTTATTACAGTAATTAAGTCTTATTAATTCTTAATGTTTTCTTATTCGTAATCTCTTTGAAGATATGCTAATTTTAAAATAAGATTCCCCACCATTAATTACGGTTTGAAATGGACGGTTACTCTATCACATAATAAATGTAGCCGAAAGAGAACCTTAAAGAGAAATATAAATAAACGATACGGGCAAGTGATAACGCTGTCGATAGTTGGGTATAAAATACAAAGAAGTGATTATGCGAAAGGGGTCGACGGACTAAAAAAATAATCACTAGGCCACACGTGCGCTATTCAGTAATGCTAATCTGCATATTGGAGTGAGGTGATTGTGAGATACCTGCTGATTTATGGTAGAGGTGGGGATGTGGAAATGGAAATTTTTGACGTTCGTGACCTCTTTGACGATATGCTTATTTGGAATGAGGTTAACAGCCAAGTTTGGCGGTAATATTACAGAAATAACGACATATTTGCTTCTAATAAAGAATCTAGAATCAAAACATAATTGAATGATGCAGTGGCGTACCCAGAAAATAATTTTAGGGGGTTCATATCGTCATTGTCATGACGAAAGCAATTTTTTAGTTTAGAATTACCACTTGATAAAGTTTTTAGTTTTAGTTTTTATTAACGTAGCACTAGAAGCAACAGGAGGGCTATTGGCGACGGTCCTCGTAATTTTAAACCTCGGTCAAGTGACGAGAACTACATCTGAGCTGGCACCCCCTTCTCCTAACATCCACACCACGCCAACGGGTGAACTTTGGGCCACGAGATATTTAACGTGCATCAGCCCCGGCTACACGGCGGGTCCTTAGCGGCCAAGGATTGAACCCATGACTGAACGAAAACCTCCGGTCACGAGTCCGAAGCCATGACCACTAGGCTACCGCGGCCTGCCACTTGGTAAAAAGTAAATAATACGATATATCAATCTTATTTTTCGTATCTAAAATTGTTCAGGTATTGATATAATTTTATCAAGTTATAAAAATTTAAAAAGTAAAAGGACATTACAGAAAAATATTTAAAGTATCCGTACACCTTCGGAGAAAATGTTTTGAAATACATTAATATTTGCTATAAAAATATATTTTAATGTTAAAATATATCCTTAGACTATGAAAAACACATTTAATAATCTGCTTTTATTTCAAAAAAAAAAAATTTTGGTGTGGGAAACATGATGAAAATAGTACATCAATTCATTATCAGAATAACGCTCATAACTCAAAAGTAAACAAAAATATCATTATTCTGTAAATTTTATCTTATTCATCATAACATGTTTTGGGGTTGGTACTACTTTCATGATTAAAATCCTATCACTACAATTTTTATTGTGTCTCGAGTCGAATAACAATGAAAAATCAAAAAAAAAAGTTATAACAATACATAATTTACACCTTTGTTATTAAAAAAGTATCTATTTTACAACCACGAAAGTAGTAGGGGGTTCTTAAAACTTATAAGGAAGATACTTGCAAAATTTAAATCATTTGGTTCATAAACTTTTCTGATATCTACGTTGCCATATGTGTATATGTCGAGTAAACTCATTTTGAGAAAAGTCAAAAACAAACTTTTAAATGCAGTTAAAAATAAACTATCGAGTAAAATTCAAATCCCTGTAACTTAAGTTCTAAATAAGGTATAAGCAAAATTCAAACACAATTAGAAAGAAAAGAGTTTAAATTTTAAACTGACATTAAAATTAGAAAATTGAAAATTTTGACAAAAAGGATGTTTTAAAAGTGTACGGATACTTTAAGCTATCATGAAAAGAACTTTTCATTTTAGGGTGATGCATTTTTTAGGGATGCATCCCCTTCCTCTTCTTCATCTACAAACACCGAACCAGAATCACTCTTTCAGAGACAGCTAAGACTTTTCCATTCTTTTCTAAGAAATTGGCTTAGTTGAAATACTTTTTTCTCTTCGTGAGATGAAAAGAAATTTAAGCATGAGGAGGAAAAAAAATTTATGTTTAAAAGTTAGAATATCGATATAATA
>BMAW01105891.1:23847-79361 GCA_019974015.1 Nephila pilipes | reverse complement strand
TATAAATAACTGCAAAATTAGTTATCCTTTTGTAAAATTTTATAATTACTGAGAAGAATTAATCCACCGTTTGGTAGTAATATTTATATGATTTATTTTTGTTTGAAAAAAATTTCTCTACCTTTATATATATATACTAGCTGATACCCGCCCGCTTCGCTGGGCAGACGATAATATTATATTTTGGAACCTATACATAAAATATCAAGAAAATTAGGGCATTGAAACGACCTTTGTGTTCTCTAGATGGTTTTTTATCGGCATTAATTATAACCTTGAACTCCTTTTGGTCTTTAGGAACTGAATCAACAGCAGCTTTGAAATCGTGAATATACCTGTTATGTTCATGTAGCTCCTTTTGTAATTGGCTAATTCTGGCTTAACACCTGGGAAAATACCACAATGAATGTTTCTTTCACATTCATCATCACAGAGAAAGTAAAACTGAAGAAAAGAAGGTTGTTGAGGAGGCTCAGCCAATAGGCTACCTATCCTGTGGTATACCTGGCCCTGGACTTTAAATGTTGGCACAAAATTTCCTTCCTTCAATTCTTTTGCTCCGAATGACGTCAACTGAAAACATCCATTATACTTGCGAATTGTAGAAAGAAAATGTTCTGAAAGCTGAATCTTATGGCTAAGAAGACTATTCAAAGGTTCAGGGAAGGATCTAATAACAGGAAGCAGGACTTGACCACCACTCCAGCACATTCCTGGAGGTTCTTCTATCCTTTTAAAGCACGGCACCTCGAACAGGGCAAACGTTTTCCGATACTGACAATTTTATCATTTGAATAGTCAATATATATTTCATATTTAAAACCAGACAAATTTTTGGAAGTCCATGGCGCTAAATTAACTTTTGATCTATTATCATTGTATTTAATTACAGCTGCCTGATTCACGTGGGGGGTATTAGAAAAGTATTTTCTTACGCTCTATGTACTTCAGGATGGCTTTTAGTATATTTTGAAGCAGCATCTCTATGTTCTTCAGGATGGCTTTTAGTATATTTTGAAGCAGCTTCTCTATGTTCTTCAGGATGACTTTGAATATATTTTGTAGCAGCTGGTCTTACTTGTTTATATCTAATTGAATTTGTGAATCTTTTTCTTCATTTCTTTTACCTTTATTTAGTTGAAGAGATATTACATCATTAATAATTGATTCACTTGAACTTGAACAATCAATGTTAGATATTGATTGAGTCTTTGAAACTAACACAGACACATTTTTTTGAGGCTGAAACACTAAAGATGACACATTTTCTTCATTTTGTTTCACATTATCATAACCAGGATTAACTTTACTTCTATTTGTTAATCCAACTATTTAAATAAAACATCAAAATGACAACTATTACAGTTTCCCGTAAAACGTAATATTTTTTCCCCCTGAATTGTTTCCCCAACAGAAGCTATAAGGCAGCCACCTTGATAAACTTCGAACTGATAGGGAAATAGCTCTGCCGCCGCCATAATTTAGCAAATAGACCCATACGTGTTTGGTTTACGCATTTCGGTAAAATATAAATCGTTAGTATTATAAGGGGCGCCAGATAGCATTTGAGTGTAGCATTTAAGCCGATCCCAGTTGTCAAACACGTGAGAAACAATAATATTTCTCATTTTATACGCCATCGATATGTCACCGAACACCAGCAAAGATAGAGACGAAAATAAACATGCTCTGTCGCCAAGAATTTTAAAAACTTTGAAAGGAGTAGGTATTCCATCGATCCAAATATATTCAACATCCATTATTAAGAACTATAACTGAAAAGTAAATATGAAAAATCAATTTTTATTAACCTACAATGAAATACTTTTCAAGTTAAAAAATATAACCGAAATTAACTTTTTTAAATCAAATTATTTTAAAATTCAACAAAAAATACGAACAAAAAAATGAAGTATAATAAAAAATTTTAGCAAAAAGTCACCCGTATTACGTGATCCTTTTTGCAAAAGGATAACTCTTACGGTAGCAGCATATCTGGAACTGCAATTGAATAGACAGAATAGCTCTTAAAAATCATAGCATTAAAATAATTCTGTATTCTGAAAACAATAAAATATCCAGCCATTTCAAAAAATGAAAAATGTTTATTTCCTAGAAAACAAAAACTAAAAATTACCAAAATACAGAAACAAAACTTTTGCATGATATTTACATTAGGTTACAATTAATGCATACATCAAAATAAATATTTTGATAGCTACTTATTTTTTTTATTAATGACATGAATAACATACCGTTATTATTCATTTGTTAAAAGCCAACTTCAATAACTTGGTTAGATTGCGTTTAGATTTACAAATGTAGTTTATCAATCATTATTAATAATAAAATACTTTTCTCATAAATTTAAAACATACGTCTAGGTTCCACAACAATAAAAAATTATCGTTTGCTCAGCAAAACCGAAATCAGCTGGCGAGCGAAATCAGCTGGGGTTACCATAGTATAGCTTTTTAAAATTCACAATGCAAGGTCATTGAAATGCTTCGACTTGGCGGTGGAAGATATTTGGTGATATTTTGCAAAAAAGAGCCTCTTCTCCAAAAGCTTGCCAATCATCCATCAGCGCTTCAATATTAAATTATTTGGTATTTTTCCGTTTCGCACGCGCAAATCTTGCAAGTAAACTTAATTGGTAGCGATACACAGTATACATTTAAAAAAATATATTCCTTTTGGCGTTGGTCATGTAATTTTTGGCGATAAAGTCGCCAAAATGACATAACCGATGGGTAAGAAAAGATTAACCGATGATAACTACATTTTGGTTAAGAATTCCATAAAATCCGTTCTTAGTGAGCGTCTACATTGCAAAATGAGTAACTGTACCAAATTTCAAGTCAATCGGTTGTATAGTCTTAGAGATATCGTGATGAGTCAGTCAGTGGTATTTCGCTTATATATATATAGATATAGGATCTAAAACCTGCTGATTTACTATCTCGGAAGACAGCCACGATGCTCAAAGAGCGCCACCTAGAACTTCGAGAGAGATTCGGAGTAGTGAGATGTGACGTAGACGGAGAAGGAACCAGACGCTGAACAAGGCGGTTCAGGAAATTGCGCTGGACGTTAAATCTGTGATTACGCGAGTTTAATCAATTTGTTTTGTGTTTTTATGTTCTGTCCTTCGTCAGCAAATAAACTGTGTGTGTGTAATAAGTAGTTATTTCTCTGAATCTTTACACACATCATATATATATATATCCCTTTTTAATCATAGTGAAAAAATATATTTATGATTCCGGGGTGAATAAGAATACGTTGGCTCACTTAAGTTTGTTTATTCATTTTACAAACAGACAATAAGTATATGTAAGTAATAAGCATAAGTTTGTTTATTCATTTTTGCAGAGACAATAAGTATATGTAAGTTTAATTATGAAGGCAAGAGACACAGCTCCTCCATCCCGGTTATACCGGAAGAGTGCAGACAAGCGATACTTTTTCTCTACTTTGATTTTTCAAATTAGATTTCTCCAGATCACGTGGTAATTCACGTGGTATAACATAAAGGGATAAAGAGAGATTTCCATACTTCAATTTGTTTAGGAGGGATAGTTTCTGACATATTTGTTATTACAGAAAAGTTGACTCAGTAAATTATATCAGCTAGTGATCGCATAAATTGTGGATAATTTGGAATTGAAACAGAAAATGAGAATGAAATTTTTACTACTGAGATAGATAATGGGAAACATTACGAAAATAAATAGTATATTTTCAGTGGAATTATTTCAAATTTAGGTTGAATAACTACACACACATGTATATATATATAATTTTACGAATTAATCAATATAGCTATGATACTATAAACTTTAAGGATAGTACAATCTGTAATGAGTTTAAAATTCAACACTTTTTTACATATAAATTTGTGAATATTGACTATTATTAAGAATTTACGTAATTATAGAAGAAGACTACATTTTGAAAAATATTATATTAAAGCTTACAACACGCACATATATACCCATATCATATTAACGCTGTTATTTTTATATAGTAAAAATATAATTCAAATTCATAAACATTTTAAGAATATAAAATATTTTGATGAGAATCGTAGTTATATACATTATGATCAATGTTCTCAATATAACTAATAAGCTTAAAAATAGAGATATAAGTAATATGATCAAATGTATGGATATGGTGGTTATTATAGAAAAATGGATATTTCAAATAAAACATTTTATAAGTATTTCAATATTATAAGTGTTAAATGCTTTATTTTTTGTTTGAAAAAAAGAGATATTGAAATTTTAAAGATTCATATAGTTCATATAAAACTCTTAGTACTCGCATACATATTACAAATGACATTTGTAATAATTTAGTTCTTAAATATAAAATTGTTAAGTGTGAGTGTAATTATGATAACTAATTAATTGAATTTTGTAGCATAAAGCCTATGAATAAATCGTAGAATAATATAAATTTTGACAATATTTTTAATAAGAATCAGTATTTTATTCCTATTAATATTACTGATTCAGAAAAAGCTCTTAAATATAATAAAAATGAGATGCATGGTTTATAACTATAATAATTGTAAATAATTGTAGATCAAGTTTGTTTGTAACTGTAAGGATTATAGAGTATATATCAATGAAGAGTACCAACCCGTGATTACTGATAATCTAAATATTATTCAGAATAAAAAACTTGGACAAATTAGGAAAAATGATACATATTTCAGAATTTTCAGAATTTTGTAAGACTATACGAAAACAGGTATAGTCTTACAAAATATATATTTAAGACTTCTATGAACTTAGACCTCTTTAATATATGAAATTATTAATTTATCTTGGAATTTCTTATAGAATTGTTTACATTTTTAATCGTAGTGCTTTCTTTAACCATTATTTTCAAATAATTAAATTTCTCCATATTGCAAAAATAATATTCTTTAAAAGCCTCACAAGACAAATTACATTTTACAGCCAACTTGGTTAGTATAAAAGGTTTGGTTATTAAATAGCGAGACTCAGACGAAATAAAATATTTCATTTTGATTTCATGCATAGTTACTTATTATCTCGTTCAATACTTACCCCCTCTCTCTTTCTGTATATCGTTTCATTTGTATATTTCATTGTTCAAAATAGTGTTATAATAATTCATCAATATGCTTCGTAAGGACGCGTGCCCTAATTTCTTTTACAGCTTCAGCTATTCAAATCTTGCTACTTTTTATGCAGATTTCACAATAGGAAACAGATAGAACTCGTATGTCGAAGGATCCGGCGTATAAGGTAGATAATCCAATACTTGGATGCTGTATTTGGCTAGAAACATCTTGACGCATAATGTGGAATGAGCCAGTGCATTGTCTTGGTGGAAAAACATTGACTCACCGATTCATTGTTAATTTCTAGTCTCAGGAATCGCACGAATACTTACACGACGGTCATTCTGAATCAGATTACCGGTTTTTTCGATATTGTCAGCCGATTTTGACGTAAAACAACGAGCCGGGCGTGAATCATCATCAGTTTCTTCTCAGCCATCTTGAAAATGCATAATTGACTCAAAAAGACATTCAAGTGATAAACAATCATTGCCATATGCTTTTTTCAATCAATCATAAGTTTCGTTAACGGTTTTTCCAAGTTTTATGTGAAATTTCGCTACAATTCATTGCGCATTGATCATTTTTCGGCAAAACAAAACAGCAACTCTAATGCGAAAGAGATCTGCATTTATACGGATTAGTTTACTGAAACGAAAGGCACTGTATTCAAAGGAGAACGCTTTACTCTAAACACCGGCTGGTCTTTGGCATTTGGCACATGCGTACTTCTGTTGTAGCAGCGTTTAATAGTAACACCTTGAAAATATAAACTCTGGTGTAAAAGCGGTAAGCATAATTCTTAAAATACATAAACCTGTAAGAAATATCGGCCTATTTCTTCGAAATCACTTAAGGAGAATCGTCTATATAAGGAGAAACTTTGTCTAAATGCAAAACATTTCGGTTGACATCATACATGCAAAGTACCTGTGCATGTCAAAACTTGGATAATTCGATCTTGAAGGCATAGATAGTTCAGTAAATTTTCGAACCCCTTTATGTGCCAATAAATATTGCTAAAGATAAACAAAACTATTGTTAGCATAGCATGTTAATTGAACATATTTGCGATAGGGTGAATCGTCTGAATGCTCGAATCAGAAGAGGTACAAACAGAAATCTGTTGAATTCGATGTTTGATCTCAAGACCGTGCCAAAGATTTCAGATTGATTAAAATATTAGCCGACAACTAGGACCAGGCATAGAGTCACAACCATTCGCCAACACTTTTTTTTGGTAATCAATGTGTGGCATTAGTTTGAAAGAAAACTGATTTCAGCTGTTACAGTTGGCACAGGAGAACAAGTTTGAAGATAAATAGCATTACAGGAGAGTCAAAATCAAGTTGGTCTGTAAGCAGACGATCATCAGTTTGCATTCTTCTAACATTTACGCATAAGTGCCCTAGTTTAAGCTAGAGTCCCGAACATCTGTACTGGATTTAAGGACATTGAATCAATGTGATGTTCATCTTGCTTTAGTGTGAACGTTCATTCTCTTCGGCTAACGATATGGTGGGAATGTAGATCTGATTTTAACCAGGAGACATCGTTTTCCATCAACGATTACAGTACTTCAACGGTTTCAAATGTACTGTAAAACCAGTTCCTCAGTTACTCGATAGATGGCACCACGAATCCACGTCATGTTATAGCACGCTCAGCGCTATCACATGACGCATATATATCACATAACCATAGTGTGTGAAAGTATCATGCTGGAAAGAATAGTAGCTCATATTTTATATTCTTTATGAGTAAAATATAAAATATGTAGTGAAAAAATAAGTCATTTTGAAAGACAAATAAATGGAACGAACAATACATCACTATACGCTGTTTCTCGTAATGGTTTTATTAAATGTTTGTATATTAACACCTACATGAAATACTAAAGAAAACTGAGCTTGAAAATGTGAATCTAAGGGACATAGATGATTATTTTAGCTAACAATCTACTAACTTCAACTCCCTGCCAACGTATGGTTAATTTCAAGCGTGCAAAAATAATATTCATATAAAAGTTAATAAACTAAATGGAAAGCAAAGGTATTTAATAATTAAAAAACGAAAATTTTACTTCTGAAAATAATCTTAAAATCATTCAGTTGAAATGGGGTAATTGAGGACCAATACTATAAAGAATATCACAATTTATTATATCTAATTATAAAAGGAAGTGATACGAGAAGTAAATAAGTGTCTCGGCTAATATAAATAAGAGAACGATGTATCTATAATTTAATTTCTGTCCTCTTTAAACCTCATAATTATTTCAGGCATCAACGGATTCTTCATTAAATATTTCATTTTAATTACATATGTGTAAATTAAAAAAGTATCATTTACAATTATTGGTTTTATTGAAGCAATTTCCTCTTCCATTATTCAATTTTCGCCATCTTCTTTTACATAATTTTTAATTATTCTCCCTCGTATCGAAGTTGCTGTTCGATTTTTAAATTTGTAAGGAGATAAAAGGGGGAAGTTTGTTTCGACTTCTCGTATAAAATATAATTGTTATAAATATAATTTTGACTCCATAAATCAATTTATTGCTACCCTTTTTATTAGGGTATATGGAAAAATATAATTTTAACTCTTTCGCTACGGGAGGGAGAAAAAAGAAGTGCTTCTTTGGGCCCGTGGCTTCTTACCGCGGAGTGTCACTCTGTGCCCAGACGATTTTAGATAATAAGCCTAATTCGTGAAAAAAATTCCTCTAAAATCAGCTATTTAATAAAATATTTTGGTTTTTACATATCTTATTTAAAATATATTAAACTTAATATATACAAAAGAAAAAAAAGATTTAATCGAAAATTGAAAGTTTTATGCATAAAATTACATAAAAAATCATACTTTTAAGAAAACACAAAATATATTTACTTATGTTTCATAAATTTCATGGTGTAATGATGTACCATTACATGGAATATATAGATATAAAAGATAAATCTTATTTCGCAGTATGGTATATTTATCAACAAAAAAAAAATCAATGCATAGTCCAACATCATATGTCTTACACACATAATTTGACGCTTCACGCAAGATTTTGAGCAAAGGGCACATCTCAGTCCTTTTTTTTTTCCACTTTAATGTCTATGTACAGATTTGGATAATTTTTTCTAACGTTACTGTCAGAATCATTCCTTATTTTTCAAATATCAGTATCATATAAATACTTTCTTTTCGTCATGACTATCGCTATAAATAAAAACCGACTGAATGAAATGAACAGCTGAGAGCATCTGCTATCTAAAGCCCTAATCCCCATAAAGGGCCATAACTTATCCTTAGAACTTCAAAGAAGCAAGCAAGAAAAAAAAAGTAATCTGAAAGCAAGTTCACGCTTTAATCATGTTATTACATTTAAAGAACCGCGCCGCATTATGTGATTTTTAACAATAACCCCCTCCCTCCCTCCACCTGATACCCAGAAGTGAAATCCAAGCCCATATAACCAAGGTTGACATTTCAAATAACCTACCTTTATAGATTTCGCGTTAATGTAACGCCATATAGTAAAATTAAAAAAAAATCAAATAAAACGTTCTCTTTAAGCGTATCTCTATTGATACGCTGGTCTGCAGAAGGCATTCCGGAGCGTATCTATTGTGATACTCTGGGCACAGGAGAGCCATCGCAAGCGTATCAAATGTGATATGCTGGTAGTGAACGATTTAAAGCAATTTCCGCTTCCATTATTTAATCTTCGCTATCTTCTATTGCATAATGTTTAATTATTCTCCCTCGTTTCGAAGTTGCTATTCAATTTTGAAGCTTGTATAAATAACGAGATAAAAGTGGGAAGTTTGTTTCGACTTCTCGCATAAAACATAATTCATATAAATATAATTTTGACTCTAGGAATCAATTTATTGCAATCCTTTTCATTAGGGTATGGTTGAAGAAACACAATTTTAAGATCTGAAGAGAAAAATGTGTTTCTGTAAGAGCTACTCAGATACTTTCTGAAAGGGAAAAACCCAGTTCCGTTATTATAACGATTATTGGCTCGAAACATGATGTGTTGGCGACTACAGATGATGTCATAGTAGCCGCCGTAGTATTTAAATATGCATGGCACAATCAACTGAGTTCTCAACATACTATGGGCCTTGACTTTAACATCTTGTTTCAGGATTATTTAATGCCGTACAAGCGTTAAGTAATCAGGATGTGCCTACCAACACAGGCCACCTTATCCAATGTGTTGATACACCATTCAAAGAAACGAAACATTAAACAATGATTTTGGACTTCGCTGCGGGTCACGTATAGTGATATGTGGTTGGTAAGGAAAGCAATTCTAAACTTCCACGTACAAAAAAGACAGTTTTTTTATGTCAAACCGTGGTCATAGTAGCCTTGTGGTCATAATCGCGGACTTGCAATCGGGTGTTCGAGCCTTGATGCCACTGAAGACCTGCCGTGTATCCGGGTTCATGCACGTTTTGTTCGTAGTTAATATTTCTGCATTGGAGCACCTAACCCGAATGGGGCCCTAATCTCCATATATGAAGTTAAGCCTGATAATATCAATGCCCATGTTTAAGTGGATACTTATTAAGTTGAATTAGGATTATAATAAAATTGAAATTAAATAAAATAAAGTTTAAATCTTGGTTAAAATAAATTAAAGTTACCTAAGTTTAAAAAAATAAGAGCTAGCGTTAAAAATCTTGAAGTAGAAACGTGGAATGACTATGGGTGTGGGGGAGAACAGGGTGATGGCACTTGTCCAATCAGGAGGCAGCTACTCAGGTCAGGACTTAGAGCAAATTTTCTGCCTGTGAAAGTCTCCGTTCTCCACCTAGGGGGAGAGGGAGCTTTCCTATTGGTTGATGGAATTGTGTTTTAAGTTCTATGGAATTTTATTCGAAGCTAGTTCTGGTTCTGTAGTGTCTTTTATAATTTTTGATTTCTTGGATGGAGGGGTTAGGGTGGTTTATTAAATTTTTATTAAAGTTTTCTGCTATTGAATTTGTATAATTTTGTAGTTTGGGGATATTTAATGAGTTTCTAATATCTTCGTTTCGCACGTCGTCACTTAACTGATGCTCAAAATTGTGAGGTCCGTTGCCATAGCCTTCGTTTTGCTTCTATTGCGTCATTAACAAAACCAAACCAATTGATATCACATCCACATATTTTCAGAATTCCTTACTCCTGCCAGAAAATTCGTTAATGTGGCCTGTAAAACATAAGTTAAATTAAAAATTAAATAAAATGTAGAAATATTATACATTTTATTAATTAATATACATAAAGTAAAAGTTAAGTAAATAATTTTGTATTCAAATCGATTCAATGTTTTGATGGTATTTAATAAATTATTCTTACGTCTTTAATGTAGTGACTAAGCTGGAAAAAATAGTGATTTTTAAAATGTAGCAACGAATTCAAATCATATAATTTATGCAAATGGGACTTTCAATTCGATACTGGAGGAATATCAAAGAATATGCTAATACACTTTCCAGATACATAAATTTAAACTTTAAAAATTAATAAATTCATGCTCCAAGACTTATCTTACATTAACGAGACTGGTGGAAATAAAGTGTATTTTGTGTTTTATTTTATCTTTTCTTTAATTTTGTAATCTTTGGTTATATATTTTAAACGAATACTTCATTATGCAATATGTTTGGAAAATTCCTGCTGCTCAGGCTATTTGCGTCGTCTAAACTCTAGAAATTTCATTTTGGTTTTCTTATTAAAGGAAAATGCACCTTGAATTTTCAACATTTGAATTTGTTCAATCCACAAATTCCCAATCTTTACAAAGAAATTCCATTGAATGTTTCTATAAACTGGAGTTGCCACTTGTGAAACCTTTATTATAAAAATGCAATTTCAAATCCTCTAAGAAGGAAAATAGAGTGGAGCTTCAAATATGATTCATCGTTTTCGTTCTAGAGTTAAGTTATTGTAAGCTTGAGTCATTTACAAGACTGAGTTCTCCGTCGCCTAATGGATACTGATGAAACAAAAACATTTTCTTATCTATTTCTAGGAAAGATGAGCCATTTTCATATTATTAGATAAAGAAAGCGAACCCAGAGGCCTGGTTTTTAATCAGTGTAGCTCCTTTATTATTCATTATTCTGCATTCGTAGAGGAGGTTTTCATTTTGCTCTAAATTTAAATTGCTAACTGTGGCAGGTGGGAGAAAAATGGTCTTGTTCCTTATCTGTTACATTGTATGGAATTATCATTATTTCTTGGTCGTGTTGCTCAACTTTTTGTTTCAAGGTATAAATTGTTTTTATACATTTACCGGATCGGATTTAATGATTTTTGAACTCTCTTGATCAAGAAGAATATTATATCTTTTTGAAATATAATGAAAACTTTAAATATATGATACATAATTTAATTTAATTAAATTAATATATTTTAAATAAATACAAGTTACTCAATATTAAAACTACATTAAATTAATTAATTCTGTAAATTAAATGGTTGGAATGCAGTTTAACCCAATCACTCTTGGAGACAAAATTATTTGGCAGTATTTCCAAATGTAGCTACCCTGGTCCATTTTATGTTAACGTTCAGCAAACAAAAATCGCCAAGTTTGATGCTAATTTTGAAATCGCATAGGTGGTTGGGATAAACTGCATTATTGAAGAAAACCTGCTTCGACTTACCAAATGTCAAATATCGTGACATTGTTAGGCTGAGTGAGGAACGTTTAAGGTTTCAGATTTCTAGCTTGATGGGAAGTTGGTTAGAATTAACGATCAACATTGACACACCAAGTGAAATTCAGAAAAACGTTTTAAAAATGACTTAAGGAAGTAGAAACATTATAAATTTCAATTTCAGATAGAGTATGGGACAAAATTAGCCATTATCGACTTGCTGTTACACAAAATGTAAAAAAAAATAACAATTGGAAATTTGAAACACATATTAATGTGGTTTAAAGGAATGGTTTACTTCATGGTTTGTTTTAATATTTTATATTATGTGCAGCTCAAAATCACACAAAACTGAGAATTCTTGATTTGTATAAAACAAGTGAAATATACTGAAATATGTTTATATATATTTATTCAGCGAATCAAGATTTGTAAGATATTTATGGATTTTAAATTGTTAAGTTCCATTTACGTATTTCAGAAGTGTCTATCAAATTATACACTGCTGGTCATTAATACTGCATCACCAAGAAGGAAAGTTCTGTCGAATATAAGAACCACATAAAAGGAAAAACAGAATAAGCTCTGCAAATAATTAGTAATTCAGTGCATTTAGACGATGCAATAGGGAGAAACTACATATGAGCACTTCATAAAATAAAAGTTGTGGAGTGGATTTTTCATTCTAAAAGCGCTGTGGAATATCGGAGTTTGCTCAGAATATCGTGTTATGCCTCGAAGGAAAAATGCTTAATAGCTAGGTTTGGAATTTGATAGAGACATGATCCTTTCTATCGAGAATGTAAGATATAGTTCCATGATATTGCCCATCGAAAATCGTCAAAATAACACATCGATCAATAACTCCCGAGTCTAACATTGAAAACAACATTTTTGCAAAATTTTTATTCATCCAACATAACTTTTGTTAATCACCTTTTAGGGTGATACAATCGTTCAACACTTTTCCAAATCTTTCCCCAATTTTTCTTTTTCTGAAATCTTTTTGTTGAAAGTAAATGTGATAAACAGCTTTCTAGATAATGATTCGTTGCTGTTTTGTTCCATCGAAACAATCATGGCACCCACTTCAAACCCTTTTCACTTCACTTCAAAATCTTTCTGGTCCGATCGACTTAAAGTTTGACACGTTTCAAGCAAAGGTTCGAACTCTAGAAAGACCTGGTTACTGGTTTACTACGAGCATCTCTAGGTTAGCCTCGGGGTTATTGATCGTGTTAAGTCGAAATCAAGCCGTTATCATGCGAATATGGAAACAATGGGTTGCTGATGGTCATACTGAACAGCATGAAGTATCTACAAGGATCTACATTCCCTCCCATGACTAACACCTGAGATTACAAACATATTGAGAGGTCAGCCCTGCAAAACCGTACAAACACTTTATGGACCATTAGTCAGGAAATGAGTATGTTTTTTAGTCCCGCCTAGTATCTGCTCGAATGGTGCGACAATGTTTGCAGCAGTATGGACTGTCGGCACAGTGACCATTATTTTGGCTTCCCTTGGCAATGAAGTATAGAAATAGACGATGACTATGGTGCACCGAATGACAAAGCTGGAAACAAAATTGGCACAATGTTGTCTTTTCATACGAGTCCCGATTCTTCGTGCAGTTTTCTGAGGGTTGTATAAGTGTATGGACGCTCGAAGGAGACCGCTCGTCTGCTTGCATTCGATTTCTGTATAAAGAACCCTGCATCTGGTGTGATGGTTTCGGCAGATATAGGGTGCACGACACGTGCATCTCTTGTTTGGATGGACGGTAATGTGAATGCAGATCGGTACATTTCTGACATCTTACATCCAGTTTTTGTGCTCTATCTTTGACACCTACCAAACGCCATGATCGAACAACATAATATAAAACCACCTGCTGAGCCGTGTTCTTACCTTCCTCGATACACAGGGTATTCTATTGTTGCCTTGATCTCCAAGGTCTCTAGATTTGTCCCCCATCAAAAAAAAGTTGGCCATGAGTTGCTGAGGGACTGGTCTACCACCCTTCTCCAGCTAACACGATTCACGAAGTTCGGCAAAGACTTGAAACAGCATGGAATGTTTTGCTCTTTTCTGTTATCCAAACAAATTCGACTCCTTATCTAACTGGGGGTAACGACAGTTTTAGCTGCCCTGGTAGCTAAAACGGTCTAATTTCACACCACTGTACCCTTCGAAACTGCATGAAAACGTATCATTTTGTCTTTATGACATACTGTTTACGTACAAGAAATATCTTTCTTGTATTTGCATTTCATCATGGTGCTACAATTTTAAAGGCCAGCAGAGTATATATATTCCAAATATATGTAATTTAAATTTATTCAAAATACATTAATACTCAGTTATTTTCAACACATTGCAGTTTCTCAAACTACAATGTTAAGTTACTTCATATTGCTCCTTCCAACAAAATTTATATTTAAAAGTTGTATTAATTCAGATTTATTTGCATATAATATTTAAGACTTATATAAACTGAATTGAATTAAGTAAAGAGAATTCATTACAATTACAATACTATTTAAATTTAATTTTTTAGGATTATAGAAACAAATTAACATACATATTTTTGTACAAAAAAACACAGTACAGTAATTTACATTATCAAACTATTAGAAAAGGTAATCTAATTTAATGAAAACAAGAAAAAAAAATATAAACCAATACATATGTAAAGGTGCAAATCTGTGTATGAAAAAAAAATAACAAATAACATTTAGAAGAATGTTAGAATTATATATATATATATATATATATATATATATATATATATATATATAGTTATTAAATTGAATATATTTAAGCTGAATGTAATTAAAATTTAAGCGAACAATAAGTATTGAAAGGTGATCTGATAAACCAAAAGTGATCCACCTAAGAAAATAGCCCCTTGGGTACCTAATAATAGTAAATCAATATTAAAATAATTTGACCCCAAAACATTTCAAGAAGGAAACAAACTAAAGAGACGTAGTTTATTATTCTTGAGGTGAAATAAGGCTGCCTCAAAGCTTAATAATTCAAAATAATGTTATTTATTTTCAGTCATATCTTGATTCCAGTTTACATATGATTTAAGGAAGCACATAAATAAATTAATTAATTAAATACTATAAAAACTATACTTCTGTCCTATAAAAAATGGATGAAATTTATTACGACATATTTTTAAAAATTAAGATCATTATTGGCGAAAGCAGATATCAGACATATATTACACATATTTTATTTCAATACAATAAAAAAATCAAGAGAAATTTATAACGTATTTTTGAGAATCTTGTTCGTTACTGATGAAAGCATTCATAAAAATTATACGTAAACGCAAGACGAATTTATGAAAAGGGGTCACATATGATATTGTTGTGTTAACTATAACAATAGTCCCTTGTGTAGCTAACAAATATATATAATTGTCACTTTTATGAGATAAAGACAATATAATTCATACATTTGCTTTGAGATATCTGTATATTTGAATAACGATTTATCCTAATAAAATCATATTTATATACGTACATAAACAATGAAAATCAATAGCTGGATTTATAAAAGTAAATCAAATACTTATCTTTAGGTACAGCTTACGTCAAATAAATTGCATTTATAATTTTAAATATTTACAGATGATTTATAAATGTGGCATTCTATGTACTGAAAAATTAAACTATAATTTTAAAATTTTAATTTAATTGAATTATTAATATACATTTATTTTCATCATTCCAGTTTCCTTTCATTTAAACTCAAATATTGTATTATTCTTACAATTCATGCTGTTTATCAGACAAATATTAAGTTTACTAAATAACAGATAGTTTCATGATATAATCAGCAGTATATCATAACAATAAATAAAGTAGAGTTTGAGTTAAATATAATAGAATCCGAAAAATTCTTATTTTGATAAAAGCACTAATAAATACATATTCTTTTTTCTAGAAAAATGGGCACGTGTGTGTTAAAAGTAAAATTAAAAAGGAAAATTTGAAGCACTTTACACAAAGTATCCGTTACTTAATATATGTTTTGTGGCAGGCAGTTGCATATGTTTCCATAAGTGATTAATCTTACTCAAAAATGGATTCAAATTAGATTATCACTTGATTAGAAATGAGATTATATTGATTTGGTTAAATTGGTAATGCATTGATTCACCGGGGTACCCTATTGGTCATGTTCACGAATTCGCCGCCATTGTTGCATCGATGAGACGGGGTTTCGTGTATTGGTTCCAGAAAACAACTTATGTGTAGTGGGTCTGATGCATGTTAAATCTTCGGCGGCCGGTAGTTTTTCCACCCCGAGGAGGAGGAGAGAGTTGATGACTTTGATGCGGCAGCGTTCTTTCGAATTCTGGACCAGTGGATCCGAAGAATGCTCTCTTTCCAACCAGGCTGAAAAATCATCTCATCTGGCTGGTTAAGTAAAACGTTTTAACTTCTAACGTTGTTGTAGAAGGGAGTCCCCTCATACTCCCCCTCCAGTATCATCGTGATGATACGAAGATGTATATTGTTTTGCAATGAATGTTGTTTTTTCGTTTTCGGTCATTACTGCAATTGATATACATCCCTTCACATTTGAAATGATTTTTGCTTGGGGCATTTTCCATTTGCGTCATCGGCTGTCTCGTGTTGAGTGGCGGGTCTAGTCGACTCATGCGCCAGAGCAGAAATATCACAAGTCGTAATTTGTGTTTACAGAGGCAAGTGTTTTGCTTCGGGGGCATATGCAATCAGTAGGGATAGGCAGTGCTGCCATCTAGTGTTCAAGTCCTGAGTCACCATTTCGGCAGCTGTTGGTTTTCCGACCCCGAGGAGGGGGGAGAGAATTGATGACCTTAATGCCGAAGCTGTTTCAAACATTGGACCAGTGGGAAGAACATTGGACTAGAATGCGCTGCGACCAACCAGGTCGAACAAACATGTTATCTGGTTGGTTGAGTAAGGTGTTTTAACTTCTAACGTTGCTGTAGAAGAGAGTTGCCACAAATCTATCAAAGATCCATGCCTTTCTTTTGGATTGGTGTGGAAGTATGAATATGAGGAAACGCTAGTTCAAGTGTCGTTTTCGTTACTTGACTGAGTTTAAAATTCAAGAGGACCGTCGCCATTATCACTTGCTTTGCTTCTGAGTGTGACATAAATAAACAATCAAATGTGTATCATCATTTCATAAATTTAAGGGTAAAAATCTTTTTATAAGCTATTGTAAGCTTATCACATAATTTCAGAAGGTAAAACGTCTAAAAAGATATGTTTAGATAATAAAATTTTATATCAAACTGACTTTGTCGAAATTCAAAAAAATGTTTCGTTATTTTTCATTGCATTCAATTATATTAAAGTAAAGAAAAATTGATTAAGTATCAGTGCCTTACAAATATAAATGCATTTTCTTTCTAAAAATATTAATAAAATTCTTTGAAACATTTGCAGTCCTCCTCGTCAATTTGTAACTCCCTTTCTTAATTATTTAATTTATTGCCCTTTTTCCTGAACACAGTCGGTAATTATTAGATTCTAATTGAAGGTTTGTAAGAGTAATATAAAATATAATACTAATAATCACTGAAGAACAAATAAAATTTATCTCACTTGGATCTCAATTAACTCGTCACTTTTAAATTAGAATCAACTAAAAAATCTTACCTTAACTATTCTCTCATTCTGATTCAACCACTTTTCAGTGATAGACGGTTCATATTATGATAATTTAAAAATGATTCGTTTCAGCTTAAAAGTTTAACTGCGGTGTTTTAATACAATTTTCAATTACTTATTAGCCTAACATTTTCTTCTACATCTTTCGTTTTCCTTTCCATTCTAATTCATTTAAAAATAATTATTTCTAATTCACTTTACTTCATTTCGTATTTTTATCTAATTTATCTAATCATGTTTCCTTTGGTTTTCAAGGAGTTATAATTTTATGTAATTCAAATTACTATTAATCCCTCTTGGCGAGTGAAGATACAATCGTGAACATACCAATTTCACAATTTGGCCGTTGTTCAGAATTACGAGGTCCATCTACTGTTGTCCTGTTATTGCTTCCAAAGGAGATATTAACAAAAACCATTCAGTTCAATGATTGAGATGGATAGTTAGTAATTTTAGTCAAATTGATTAAACAATTGTAAAATTAGCCTTTGAATCTATTTATATTTTTATAATCAGTGTATTATACTAGGAATTAATTGCATTCTGAATTTTTTTTATTGAAAATAAATATTGAGTGTTTTTCATGATTTTGTATAATTGAATCATTTTGTTACAATTGTTTTTGTTCTTTTGTAACTTTGTTTACATGATTTGCAAAGAACGTAACCTCTATTGCTATTTTTTTCTTTCCATTTCTCAAATATTACAAATTTCTTCGAAGGAATATGGTTTAAAATTATCTTTTATTCGGATATAATACATATAATTCATCACATATTTTCAATCAAACATTTAAAATTATTTTTATCCTTTCATTTCCCTATTGAAATCCAGTTAATTGATCTCTCTTTTCTTCAATTTGAACATTCATATATTGTACCAAATCTTATTTCAAATTCCAGAACATCGAAAATGTTTAGAATTCTCTTAAAAGTAGTCATTTAATTAAAACTTCAAACATTGCTTTGACGATTTAATCTAATAATTTCTAGGAAAGAAATTCAATCTTATCTTGTGTGGGAATAAATATTTAAATCTAAATCACGTGATGTCTAAAAATAGAAACATTCATTTCAGCTAATAAAAACTTCTTAAGGATTCAATTATTTATAACCATTTCGAGAAATCACAAGATTAAATCGAAAATTTGTAGACCTGTGTGGTACAATGATGAAATATGTAAATAAATTTATAATATGTTACGAGTACAAGAACATAAGATATATAACAGTTTTTTAAGCCTCCCGTTTACCAGACGTTTTGTTTTCAAGAACTTAATATTCTATGAAATTTCTACTTTCTATCTAGGAAATTTTTATCTATTAGAATATAGACTACTTAAAAAGTTATGTCTGTTTTAAGGGTTCGTTTATGGGTTTTTCAATCTTCAAAAACTTTTTTAAAATATTTTGAGAAATCGGAGAGTAAATCTAAATACAATGAAATCTACATTATTGTTTTGCTTTTATGGATACATTTATTCTATGTAAATACATCAAGTAGTCGAAAATCTAAGAGAAAAGTATAAAATTCTTTGGATTAACATTTTGTTCACGAAACAAATGTCTGGTAGACCAAAAAAAAGAAAATTGCTTGTTTTATACTGTGATGCATTAACTAAATTGAAACATAGAAAACAATAAAACGTATTCTAAAAAAAGTAAAAATAAATAAATAAATAATCACTATTAAAATAAAGGATTTCTTAAATGTTACCCAAGAAAATTATAGTTAATAATTTTTCTTCAAATTGTTATTCATTCAGAAAACATAATTTATACTGCAGTTGATCAAATCAAATTACTAGCAATTGCATAAGCTTCTGTATTTATTAGAAAGAAGTTTTTTGACTATTCAATGATCTGAAAATTATTTTTTTTCTTAACATGTGCTAACAAATTACTATTTTGAAGAACGTCAGGAAAATGCGAGGGAGTCAAATATAGGATACGTGGTGTTTGGCTCAAAAATTTGACATTGTAATACATTACTATTATAATAAGTACATTTATTACGGTTAAGATACGCTGCTAAGATATATGTTTAATTTAAAATTATTTTATCATCTGCTTTTATTGTAAAATCTGAACTGAATATTATTGTCTACTTTAATAATTTATCGTCTGGTATTACTTTAATATTAAATTTAGTAACTAATATTTATAAAATTCTTAACATTGGCAACGTTTTTGTACTTAAGAAATATTTTTTTTTTGCCAATAAACATTCATTGGAAATAATTACAAACTGCTTTATTTCCTTCGTAGTACTTAGATCTATTTAGGCCTAGGAAGTATCTTTACTTTACATTAATTAATATTCATACATATAGTAATTCTACTTTTTGGAGAACTTAACAGAAGAAAAAAGTTAGCGCATGTTAAAACGAAATTAGTAAAGCCAGTTTAAAGTTATTATTATTATTTTCAATCTTTGTGTAAGTAGAAGAGGAAAGGCAATAATTAATAATACGTACATTTCTTCTTTGTCTTTCCGAAAAAGGCATAATATGAAGAGAAATGGAATGAATATAAGATACAAAATAGTGGAATATTTCGTAATGTCCCAGATTTACGTCATTTATTCAGTAGTTCCATAGTTAATCAGTATTTAAGTGTCCCAAATCACTGCACTCCCGAAAATAAATAGCCAGTCGGAGTCCGGGAGGAGGTCTCTATCCTATGGCTTACGAACACCAATAATTCGACCCACCATTCCCGTAGTTTATTTTGTTACACTTTAAAAAATATGCTGTAAGTAAATCATAAAAACCAATTCCGAAATACACAATAACAGATATACATAACCAACTAACTTTAAAATTAATGATATCAGTTGCATAAAAAAAATTATAAAATTTTGTAAGATTTACAAAAACTAACTCAGTGTCGTTTTCACCGAGTCGTGGGCTGAAACCATGATATCACTAAAGATGGGCCATGTAGTGGGACAAAAAACACGTTATATCTCTTGAGTCTTGAAGTTTTCAGACTGTTTAGGCCAGAAAATTTGGGGGAAATTGTGCCAGATAAGGTGTGACGTTGGGCTATTCGCAGTTTCTCTTCACTGACCTCGGGGACTTTTAATTAAGATTGATTGCTTTTGCTAAACAACTTTTGTCCAACCTAAAATAAAACGTGATTATGTATAGCAGGTAGAAATGAAGTGAAGCAGGAGAGTTAGGAAATATATAAACTCAGACTGAGAGTCGCGATAGAGAGGTTGGAGTAGAGGTTGAGTGATTCCAGTGTTCAGCAATTGTTCCAGTGTCGGAGTTGAAGTCGGAGCCGAGAATTGTTACAAGTTATCGAC
Organism: Nephila pilipes; assembly: GCA_019974015.1. NCBI lineage: Eukaryota > Metazoa > Arthropoda > Arachnida > Araneae > Nephilidae > Nephila > Nephila pilipes. The sequence goes on along the minus strand of BMAW01105891.1, from coordinate 58,599 downwards.
TTGTTAAGGTATGCTAGAAGTCAAGATATTTCTAGTGGTAAAGTCAGTTAGATTATTACTGGTAGATTGAGTTAAGATAGTTAAGGCTCTTGTCCGAGAGAGCGTTTATAATTTTGTTACGTTAACAAGCAGCTAATAAATTGTGTATTTATTATTCTAACGTCTCCTTGATCGACTTATTGGCTTTTAGTGTTAAGACATTGAGTTTAGCTATGGCACAAGAGGCAAATAGGAAGGTGCTGCCGTCACAAAGGTGTCACATCTCTCACTTGTCCATGGCCCAAACTTGAGAGAAAGGTCGCTATTGGCTCTGGTGTTGTTCCTCATTGTGACGTTAGCATAAAAATCTTATTTGTGTTCAAGTGACGATGACAACACGTGATTTGGCTCCACCCTCACCTAACATCTTCTTCCCCACATTGAATCGGAATAGGATATATGGTTGAGTAATTGTTTTACTAATAACACATCTAGAACCGAAATGAGGGCTGTTGGTGACTGACTTCGTAATTTAGAACACATTGGTTTTTTGTAGAATTCAACACCTGAGTTGCACATTCTTCTCTGTCTCCACGCTTGACTAAAACTGGACTGAAATATTCAAGAAATGTTTAACAGTTTTAAAAAAATAGCCTTTCATTTGGTACTTTATTATTGAGATTGAAACAACCTCATTTTGTTCGAGGTTAAGAGCCATCGAGCCTAAATAAATAATCATTCAAAAGAAACTAACTAAATTTATTCTTTCAGAAATATCTAAAATAAAATTTATAATGAAAGTGGAACGCTTACTAAAATGGGTCCTATTTCAAATTAATTAATTAAAAATTCTGCGTGTATTACTAACAAAAAATAGATCCAGTTGTGACATTGGGTTATTCGCGGTTTCTCTTCACTATTCTTGGAGACTTTTAATTGAGATTGATTGATTTTGCTAAACAACCTTTGCCTAACCAAAAATGAAACGTGAATATGTAGATAGAAAGTAGGTAGAAACGAAGTGAAGAGAGAGAGAGAGAGGAAATATATAAACTCCGACTGAAAGTCGCGATAGAGAGGCTGAAGGAGAAGTGGAAAGAATTTGAAGGAGGAGTTGGAAAGAGAGGTTGAAATAGGTAATTATATTAAAGATTGATGCAAGAGGTTTAGTTATTACTGTTTCCAACAAGTGATCCGGAGTGTGAGTTGCAGTCGAGGAAGAATTAGTGGTAAGAGTCTGTTTGATTACTATTGGTGGGTTGAATTTTGGTAGTAGAAAACTTCCCCTGGAGAGCATATTTAGTTGTTGTTATAGTAAATAGAAGTTAATAAATTCCGTAAATATTGTTATAGTGTCTCTTTGATTGGGTATTGTGTCTTAGTGTTTAATAATTGAATCTAACTATGACACAAGTGGCAGCCCGGGTCGGGTGGGCGTCACACAGTTATAATATAATGTTACAAGCAGAATGCGAGTCAAATATCCCATCTTAAATTATAATTTCACACTTTTTCGTACGTACATCATTGTTCAACTATTTCACTACTTCGTCTGTCTCCTCTTAATACTCTAAGTCCCCCAGTACCACTACATGATAATTAACCATTCTTTTTATATAATAATACTAGTTTTTGAAAATCATATCTCTTTCACAAGGCCAGGTTCTCAATTCTAAATATCTTGAGAAGTAGTCCGAAAGATTAGTCATAGGGGAAAACTTTTGAGATTCTTTACAAGATTATTGAAACCTGAAAGAAGTTATCCTCCTACCTAATTTTGAGTGCACATTTTATTTTTAAATTTTAATGTATATGTTAAATGCATCGAATATATTTCGTTTTACAAACGAATTGTTGTTATCAAAATGAAAATTTAGGAAATTTCAATTGTGTCTGTGGAGAAATTATACATTTATCCATGTGAACGTACATTTAATTTATCAATATAAATTTGTACACGATTCTGATTTCAACGTTTTATATATTTACTTAATTACGCAGCAATACAGACGAGTAGATTTTTAGAAACATGTTGGGATCAAATAATGTAAGAGAAGAAAATAAGGTATATATTCTTTCTTACCAATAAAACGATTTAAAAAAAAAATCTTCACACACACACACACACTCAAGTGTCTGCGTCTCTTTGAAGGAATCGCAATTTATCATCTAACTCATGCAGCATGAAAACAAGCTATAAACCATCAACACTTCCAGGAATTTCTAACTCTTATAAAATAAAATATGTCTGTGTCAGTCTCTTTACTACATTTTATCCGAAAGTAGGAACGAAAATAAAATTTCTAATTTCTCACAGACCCTTTTCTTGGTGTTACATCTTTCAAACGCTTATTTGAAGAAATACTTCATTGGAATGAATGAATGAAATAAAATCACATAAGTATAGGAGTATGGTGAAGCATTTTCGAAACTGTTCAGTTTATTTTTCAACTGATATGAAATAGAACATATCTGCGAATAATGATCTTTTTTCCTTCTAAATATAACAAAATAAAGAGCTGTCTGAAAGCATTCAATGATCCCTGCTATAAATACTTAAATGTGCTTTTTTTAACTTTAAATGGATAATTGAAAAATGTAGTTAAGGTTTTAAGTCGTAATGAATTCACATTCGTATTTCCCTTTAACTGATCGTGTGTGTTTTTTCTATTGCGTAACTGCAATTGAGAATTTTTCCTTGTGAAAGAACCGTAACTACTGGAATTTATTTGTAATGTATAGGATATGCTATGGGGAGTAGAAATCTCCTATACCGATAATGTTAAATTGACCATTTTCGATGTACCTTTACTCAAAAAATTTTTTAGATGGAAGTTTGAATTTTCTTACACATTTAGAAAAATACCTTTCTCATTATACTGAAATTAGCTTATGTCTATATTTGAATTTCTTGTTTATTCATTAAATATTGTATCAAAGATAGTGAACTTTGAATCTCTGTTCGTAAAAATAAATTTATAAAAAAATACAATTTTTAATTAAAAAAAAATTAATTTAGTATATATGAATAAGTATTATTACTATGTCCCCCAAAAATTACATACCAACGAACAACAGTTTCTGCAGAAAGATATATCGTGCATTAAATATTTACAACTTGAGAAAAACGAATTTTAATGTAAAAGTACTCAACTGTCAGAACAATCCTGCCCCATATTCTAAATTATCCTCATTTCTTAGAATTTCATCATCCCCTCTTTTCCTGTTGAGTCTTGTTTTATTATTAAAATGTTATGCTTCTTTGTAAATTAGTTTAACAACCTTTTCCTGTACTGGCGTTTCATTGCCTGTATCGTATAATCACCAGACTCAATGCTCAATTTTCTCAAAATTTGCCATTTTAAAACATTGTCTATATTAAAGGGATATAAAGGACTTCTATTTGAACAAATGGTTTTTTTATATGCTACACCGTATCACAATATTCGCACTCTCATTCGAAGTTTACATGCAGCCTTTCAAGCATTTTTTTCAAAATCTAGAATTGATAAGTTTCTCAAAATGGATCTCTTAGACTCGACAGCTACAACAAGTAAAATATATTTTAAGGTGGTAAATTTCTCTAAGAATTTTCGAATTTTTAAATTAAAACCGTGCATCTGCATATGATGGGAAAGTACCTTCTGAGGAGTTTCTTCTGTTGCCAGTTTGTGCATAAATATTGTCGCATTTCTGCATACTGTTAGACTGTGGCGGTCGCGAAACGGCAGCGTAGATTCGAACCCTGGACCAAGGGATCCGAAGATGACGGGCCTACCAATCAAGCCGAAAAGATATCTCTTCGGGCTGGTTGAGTAAGGCCTTTTAATCAGTGGCGCTGATGTAGAAGGAAGTCGCTACACACTCCCCCTCCAGTATCATCGCAGCGTGATGATACGGAATTGAGATAAACGTGCGCCAATTTATTCAGATGGTCTTTTTGTCAGAAGGCGCAGAAACGTGCGCCATTTTTGTTCAGAAGGCGCCGAAACATGCGCCAGAACCGGAATATCACTAGTTGCGCTTGTCTTAAGACACCAGAGACAAGTGTTTTTCCATCGGAACATATGCAAATAGTAGGAATAGGCCGTGCTGCCACCTAGTGCTCAAGCCCTGAGTCACCACTAACGGCGATCGTCGGGGCATATGCAATCAGTAGGTACAGGCAGTCGTGCTGCCATCTAGTGTTCTTGTCCGGGGTCACCACTTGTGGCGGTCGCGAAATGGCAGCGCAGATTCGAACCCTGGACCAAGGGATCCGAAGGCGACGGGCCTACCAATCAGGCCGAAGAGATATCCCCTCGGGCTGGTTGAGTAAGCCTTTTAACCAGTGGCGCTGCTGTAGAAGGAAGTCGCTACAAGACCAGGGGTCGGCAACCTGCGGCTCTTTTTAGTACAAAGTTGTTGCTCTCCAGTTCCATCCGAAAAAAATTAATAACTTACAATGAAAACCCTTACAAAATATAAAAAATGTATTTTTAAGTAACTAATTTCTCAATTGCTTCTATTTTCATAATCGTTAATTACAAATCGCTACGTTTAGCATGACTGTAATGAGTTAACTTTAAACTATTGTTTTGTTCTAAGAGATGAGACTCCGTGACCATGTTTATCTTTCAGTCTATTGTATTCTATTTCCGTCTCACCCAAACAGCCAATCTCTAGAGTCTAGATAACATGTCTAGACTCTAGACGTGTTGTCAGTCGGTCATCCTCGGAGAGCTTGGTCAACGTTACATTGCATGTGTGTTAACTTAATTTATTGCGATATTTGCGTATCTATTCGCTTGTTGTTCCTAGAAGAATACTATTTAGATGCGAATTATCTTCTCATAGGTATGTACGCGTATAATATAATAAAATCAGTAACAGAATTTAATTAAATATCTGAGGATTGTTTTAAGCCTAATTCGCGAAAAAAATTTCTCTTAAATCAGCTGTTCATTAAAATATTTTGGTATTCAAATATTTTATTTGAAATACATTAAACATAATATATACGAAAGAAAAAAGATTTAATCAAGAATTGTATGTTTTTTACATAAAATAATTACATAAAAATCATATCTTTTAAGAAAATACAAAATATATTTACATTTGTTGCATAAATTTCGTCGTGTAATGATGTACCTTTATATGGAACATATATATATATATATATATATAAAATAAATCTTGTTCTACTGTATGGATATTTATGAAAAAAAATTCAGTGCATAGTTCTACGTCACATGTCTTACACACATATTTTGACTCTTCATGAAAGATTTTAAGCAAAGGACAATTCTTCTTCGCCTTTTTTTTTTTTTATTTCAATGTCTATGTACAGATTTGGATTATTTTCGCTAACATTACAGTTAGATTCTTTCATTAGTTCGCAAATCTCCGTATCAGATAAATATTTTCTTTTCATCATGACTGTCGCAACAAATAAAAACCGACCCAATGAAACGAACAGCTAAGAACACCTGTTACTAAAAGCCCTAACCTCATAAAGGCTCATAAATTCTCCTTCGAACTTCTAAGAAGCAAGCAAGAAAGAAAAATGCAAACCGAAAGCCATTGCACCCTTTAAATCATATTATAACATTTAAAGATCCGTGCCGAAACACGTGATTTTAACAATTATCCCCCCTTTCTGGTAGCCAGAAATGAAATCCAAGCCCATATCACCAAGGTCAATACTTCAATTAACCTATCTATATAGATTTCGCGGTATTGTAAGACCGTATAGTAATAGTAAAAAAATCAAATAAAACGTTCTCATCAATCGTATCTATATTGATACGTTAGGCCGTAGAAGCGTTGGGAGCGAACGGGTTAACGAAATAATAATGGTAAATAAATTGTTTGCCGTTTTAGATAGCTAAGTAAAATTTTAAAAAATCATTTTTTCTGCTCCGCCTCCAGCATGGTATTTGGTAAAAAAAAAGAGAAGAACTGAAGAGGAAAACTAAGAATTCAATCAGGATCGGGTGGAGTCGTTGGCGTTCATATGCAACGCAGGTGGCCTTCCGACTTGTATCCTTTGCCACGAATGATTCACACATAATATAAAGTCAAATTTGGAAAGACACTTTAATGCAAAACATACCCAGTTTGCTGTTAAATATCCAACTGGTGACGCACGAAAAAAAAGCTATTGAAGAGCTCCAAGCAAAAAATAAGTTCCGTACTAAGTAACTGGGTGCAATTTTCCAATAATCTGGTAAGATTTGCAGTATCATTAGATATTGCAAAAAGAGGAAAACCTCTGACAGATGGGTAGCACATCAAAGATTGGTTTATACGTGCATCTGGAGAAATGTTTTATGATTTTAATAACAAAATAAAAATGTTAAAAAATATCAAAGATTTGCCATTATATGCTGAAACTATGCAAGATAGAACTGCTAAAATGTCTTCAAATGTAACACGTATGCAAGTGGAAGACTTTCAACAGGCTTCTGCCTTATAACTTGCTATATATTAGTCTTGCGACATAAAAGACATGGCACAAGTTACCCATTTCGACAGGTATATGTCATTCCTAAGTCCAAAAGAAGAACTGTAAGATTGCTACCACTCTCTAGGCAAACACTTGGAGAAGATATATCGAATACTGTGCTAAAGTGCCTGGAAGACAATGGAATCGATATAAATAAAATCGATTCTACAGCAACTGATGGAGCTAGAAGTATGACAGGAATACCCAGAGGGGTAATATAAATTATTCAGAAAAAAAATAAACAACGAAATTTCGACATTTCACTGCATAATTCATCAAGAAGAGCTTTGTGCCCAAACATTTCCAGCTGAAATAGTTATGATTATTAAGTTGGTAATTAATAGTACTAACAACATCTTGGCAAAAACACTCTGCCATCGCCAGTTTAAAGATTTCTTTGAAGAAATAGATAACCAGTTTTCTGACCTACTTTTTCACAATAAAGTGCGATGGCTTTCCAGAGGCAATGTATTACTTCGTTTTGCTTTGTGCTTGAGTGAAATAAAAACATTCCTCAATGAAAAAAGCATTGAACATCACGAATTGGAAGAAGATTAATGGTTGCAAAAATTCAACTTCATGGTAGATACGACAATAAAAGTAAATGAACTAAATCTAAAACTGCAAGGAAAGGGCAACCCAATCTACACCTTGCTTGAAGGAGTAGTTTGTTTCGAAAAAAAAATTGATTCTTTTTGTTGAAGACATGGAGAGCTCTAAATTTAAAAATCTGAATAGATATCGCAATGAGAACAATACAACTATTGACACGAATTACTTCAGCATAGCTTTAAAAATCATGAAGGATGAATTCGATGAGAGATTTGAGCAATTCAAAATAAACAAAAGTACTCTCGAGTTCAAAGTAAATCCTCTCAACCTAAATACAAATGAGATCAACATTGAGCCATCTAGAATTGTTGTTGGATCGCTTCAAATGCAATTGCTGGATTTGAAAACCAAAGACTTGTGGAGTGGCAATTTCATAGAACTGAAGAGCAAGTTGGAAGAATTGGAGGTCCAGAAATGTATGCACATCGCGCACACTAGAGGACAGCTCTAAAAGAAATCCCTTGAGTTGATGCCCTTATTTTCGGCGCATGGAATACTCTCCCACAATGGTACAGAGAAGTGAAGAAATCAGCATATGGAATATGGAGTGCTGACGATCTTCGGGTCGACATATACGTGTGAGCAAACGTTCTCTTACATGAGTATAATAAAAAGTAAAGTTAGAAGTCAAATAACAAATAAAAATCTATAGACGTGCTTAAAACAACTGATTATAATCCAGATTTAATCAAACTTTCAAAAGTCATGCAAAGCCAGTGATGATGTAACTATCTATATTTGTCAATTGATGTAACTATCCCACTGATGTAAATATTTATATTTGTGTTTTTATATGAATAAATAATTTCTGTATTTAAAGGTGTTTATTTTAAACCAAATATATAAGCAAATACTATAATATTACATCAAAAATATGTTTAGTGGATCTTTAAAAACTGGACATTTTGTGAATAGTAAGTTTCGGCTCTTCCGTTTCAATAGGTTGCTGAACCCTGGGTTAGACCATTACGTGTTTGCAAACGGTCAATTATTGTTTTCAACGGTTTTCTACAGACAAAGGCTTTCCATTTTAAAGTTTTTGGCTTTTAATCTATTCTTTCTGGATTCAAAAAATTGTTTCCATTCTCTTCCAATATATGCGAATAAATAATGATAATTTTTATTAAAAATTAAATACATTAATTAAAATCGTACACCTAACAATCAATCAAAAATAAAGTGTTTACATGTTTTGTGCTTAAAAGGATTTTTTGCACACCGTTTTCAATGATGATTTAAAAAGCTATGTTTTTGAAGCTTCTAATTACCGTAGAGATTAAAATAAAGTATTTTTGGAAAGTTGAAAAACTATACAATTTTAAAAAGTAATAATCACGATTTGTCATTTTTTTAAGAATTTGAGGTTTTATCACGGATTAATAGGAAACCATCAGAGAGATATAGTAATTGTTGATGATTGCTCATTAAAGAAAAAAATATATCGCTTTGAGAAGAAACAAGAGTGCGATTGGCAAAGGACCACGTAATTTTGAGTATTTTTCAATGGACAGGATAATATCTAAGCTTGTACCTTCCTTTACAAACTTCTCTCCCAAGCCAAATGGAGGACATCAACCAGATTTATTGTGGGTATTTATTGGTATCCGGTGTCAAACTCCCCATTTGACGAAATCAACGCCAGTCACGAATTCTCGACCATTATTATTAGGTTACCACGGTGGCCAGAAAGATATATTAGAGAGTTTAGAGATACAATTAGAAGGAGGAAATAGTGAAATCGATGTGTACATGGGTGCAACTAAGTGTGAAAGTATGTTTTAAGAAAGGTAACTTAGCTCAGATCCAATCACAAGATGAGTATTGGATCCGAACTAAGTTTTAACAACCCTAATATTTGTTGTTAATAACACAAATAGAAGTATGATGTGTAATTTACTTAAGATGCGATCATGTAATTGTATCAAATTAGTAAATAATTTGATTTAAACTATTCTAAGAAAGATATTTAGTTAAAGATTTGCTCGGATAATCAGTTTTTGTGTTTCGATGGTTCAGTATAAACATATCCAGATAATTATAAAGTTAATATGGAATATCTTAACACTATGAGCTGTTTGAGAGTTATTGGCTTTAGGTTCATAGTTCAATGGTATTTTTAAGTATCAAGGACATATATTTACTCTGAAACCCTAATTACTTCATGAATATTTCGAGATTCAACACTGTTTGACGTATATTTCATCATTTAGTGGTATCAGAGCACGAAACCTTGGGTGAAATTGAAAACTTCACATACTATAACGCTCGACGTCAGAACCACTCAGTTACTACGATTATTAAGAAGTATAATCGGAATTTCTGTCAGTTAGTGATGTAAGTCAAGTCTGATTATTTCAAATATAAATATACTACTTTTATATACTATTGCTACTTTAAAGTAACAAGGACTGTACCTTTCTCCAAATTCCGGTCATAGAATTAATTCGAGAATCATTGTCATTTGACTTGTAGCTTTCGCAGTTTGGGGAATCAGGGTTTCATACCGTTACCGAAATTGAACAACACAGCCTACGATACTTAAGATAGTGACTTTTTAATTAATGCAAGACACGTCATTTTATAATTTCTAGTATAAATGTACTATTCGATTAAAAAAAATTAAAAAATTGAAAACAAGCTTGCTTTTATTTGGCAAATGGTTAATTTTTTTTCTCAAACTTTCAAGGGGTACAGTTCTTTCTCTAGGATATTTCTTGTAAAGGTGTAGGGAATGCTAGCTTATTTTTCTAAACAGTCATTCATTTTTTTTTTTTTTCTAGATCTTAATTGTTATCCTATTTATTAAATTTTTATAAGTGCATTATGTTCTGCAAAACAATATCAATAAAGGAGAATTATTCCAAATGAATATTATTTAGAGTAAATTAAACATACTTCCAAGTCCCATGCTCCACAGAAGCAAATACTACCAAGAAAAAAAACACTTCAAATATCTAAAACATTTTCATTTTCATATCCAGCGACGTTGTAATATCCACAACAAAAAAGAATGGAAACAGACGATTCTGCCATAAAATTCCAATGCAATTATTAAATTGAATATTAAAACAAGAACAAAACATAAGTTACTAAAGTAGACAATAATAATCTGTTCAAATATTAAAATAAGCACAGACAAGGAAATATAAATTAAATATATCTTAGTCATGTAGATATACCTCAAGCAATTTGAGAGAATGTAACTATTGAAATCGTAATGTATTAGTGGTCGTAATGTATTCGTCAAGTATAATCGAGTGTTCGAAAAATTGCAATGTGTTCATCGAGTCGTGGGCTCATGTTTTGGTGCCACTTTATGCGCCGTGTAGCCGGGGTTAATTCACGTTTAATCTGGCCTCCCAATGGTGTGATGTGGAAGCCTGAAGAGAGAGGTGCCAGCTCAGGTATTTTCTTCGTCATTTAAAAGTAGTGCAAAATTATGAGGTGGGACGCCAATAGCCTACGTATACTTTGAACCAACACCACATATTGTTTTTTTTTTATACCCACACATTTGTGTTGAAGTAATTTTCATAAAAAACACATTAGCATATGTTAATAAATTAAATATCATGTCGTAAAATCTATCCTAAATTCATATGTAGAAAAATATTCATAAAAATTCATTTTTGTTGATAAATTTCCATTTACAGTATCCAGTACTCGAGAGAACAACACTTTCATTAGTTAAATTATTTTACCGTGTTTATTTCTAACCTTTCTTATATTCTTAATTTACGAACATTTTATTAGACTGGTTTTAAGAGATGATATTCAACAAATAAACCATATTAACATCCTTTTATAAACAATACACGAAACACTGATGAAATTCCCCTAAAATAATTCATTCAGAAATGAGGTCTTTATGCATTGACTTTAAAAACATAATATTATGTTACAAACCCAACCAATAAGTGTGGAGTATTTATTCATCATCACAATAGAGGCACGGAAAACATGATTACCATTGAACTTCTCAAGCAGACGATAACGATTCTAATTCATCCAAGAACGTAAAAGGAACATATTAAATCGATGACAAAGAGAAAGAGGCGGCGCAGTTTCCCCCAAAGGAATTTTTCATGTTTTATTGACGAAATCGTCTGCGCTACTTCAAAAGATGAAAGGGTCAGAGAATAAACGTTGGTTTCTTGATAATGAGAGGCTTCACGGGGGAAAGGGAAAAAGAAATATTTTGAGCATGGATTCTGCGTTTGTATGGATGTCCCTAATGAAATAGAAGCACTTCTATTTACAAAAGGAAGCATTGGCGGTTAAAAGCGTGGTACTAGCAATTATGCCAGTTTCTTTTCGCGGGGATGTATTCTTTTACAAAGGACATATGTATTAAGGGGTCTCAGAGGTGTTAGATTTATCTCAACTGCTGAAAACGTACACGATTTTCGACCAGCTATAATTCTTTAAAATTAAAATGAATTACTTCGATGTTTTTGTACGTGTTTTATGAAGGAATAAATTTTCTATAACACATCAAATAATTAACTATGTTTTTAATGATTTATATTATGAGCTCAATATATATGTATATATGTATGTAGAATGTAGGGTGATGAGATTGTTCCTCCCGGATCTACGATGGTTTGCTCTTATGCAAAGGGCTGGTTGTCTAGGGGGGTAATTCCACTACCGGACTCTATTATGATTTCGTAGGAATTCAATGATGAGACTTAACTTGTTTTACTTCGTTTAATATTTGGAGAGATGAAGATATTTACACATTAAACTATATACAGGTTGTCTCTATTTGGAGTAAACAGTTCTTCCGAGACAGATAGATGGCAAACTAATTAATCTTATCCCAGATCGGCGATGGGCACTGGAAACCGCTCCGGCATTTGAAATTTACTTCCGAAGCGGGTAATGCGAAAGAGAAGAGAAGCGGAAAAGTGGGGGAAAGAGAGCGAGGACTAAGTGTCGCTCAGTTTTTGCTCTGGAATAGGTAGCGCTGCATGAGCTTATCTCGTGACTCTGATTCGTGGTGACATTTATTGAGTATCGTAGGAAATGGTTTTATAGTAGATTGGAAAATAAAATTAATTGTTTAATAATTAGCTGGAAAATCCTACATATATATATATATATATATATATATATATATATAACACATGGATCAATATGTTCCGAGACTAACCCAGAGAAGGCGCTCGTAGTAAACCAGTAACCAGGTCTTTCTAGAGTACGAACCTTTGCTTGAAACGAGTCAAAATTTTAAGTCGATCGGACCAAACAGCTGAGTTATCAAGGTTGAGTAAAGTCGTTTTGTAGTTGTTTAAGGAAAAACCGAGGTTTCGTCTGATAAAACATTGTTTAATGGGTAAAAACACCGTGCAAGCAAGAAACAATGGATTGGAAAATGTACCCGGACTCTTGTCCATCAATATAACACGAGATTTGTCGGTGGTGGTTTGCCGAGTTTAAACGTGGTCACTCGTACCGACACAAATGACGCGGAACGCTCAGGTAGACCTGAGCCGTTACACCGGAAAATGTGATTGAGTGACAAAATTATAATGAAGATCGTAAAATTAGTCTCCGTGAGATTGCTGGGGGCTGCACAGATATCATATGGAAGTCCCACTATCCTTCATGAAAATTGAGCATGAAAAGGTTTTTCAAGTGGGTGCCGCGATTGCTCGATGGAACAAAGCAGCAACGAGTCGATGGCTGTTTATCGCTGACCTCGCAACAAAAATATTTCTTGCGTCGTTACGTGACCATGGACGGCTGTATGGATACATCCACTTGCCTCAGGAAGCGGCAGTCATCTGAGTGGCGCACAAGCTGGCAACATCCAAACGAAAACGCGCAGTCAACTGGCCAAAATCAGGCGTCAGTTTTTGCAGGATACGCCTTGGCGTGATTTTCAGTAAACGTTCACCTCAAAAGGTAATCGATCACTAGTGATTTATTCTATATATGAGCTTGCTGTGCGTTTGAAGGAAATATCATAAAACGATACCCACGTCTCGGGACTAATGATCCATGTATTGATATATATACTATATCATATGTATATAATATTAAGTGTGTATATGCTGTGTGTGTGTGTGTGTGTGTGTGGGTTTTTCCAATGGGTTTCAATGCGTGCAAGATATTTTGTACACAAATAGTTCTAATGACTTGCATTAAGTTGATTTCAAAAGTCAGATATATCTTCTTTAATGTTCATTTATTACAAACAAAATAAAAGTTCTAAGAATATTTTTTTAAAAAAAATAATATATTTTAAACTTTTAAGAATTTAAAGAAAATTAATATATTCTTATTTTTTTAAAATTAATAAATATATATATATGAATCTAAATTAAGAAATAGTTTAATTAGTGTATTATATTTACTGAACCTACAAATTTTTAACTGAATATGTATAAAGGTTTTTGAAATATCTAGCACGCAAGTTAAATTAAAATTCAAACTGAGAAACATACATAAAAAGTTTTAACGCTAAATTATAAAATAAAATTTTATAACTAGAGTATTAAAATGCTGCAGGTGACAAAATTTCTTTTCAGTTTGCTCCGACAAATCTTTCTTTATTTTTAATCATTTTTTTTTTCTTCGGGAACATCAAAATTTATTCCACATTCCTTTTTCTAATGTTTAGATTCAAAGTTTACCATCCTTGTCAGTTAAAATACTATATTTCAAAATATTTCTATGCTATAATAGTAGGCATTTGACGTTCATCACTGTTAATGTTAATGGTCAGTCTCTAAGACTTGATGATCAGAAGAAATTAATTTTGTGCAAAATGTTCAGATTAATATTTATATATATACGAGGCATGTTTTTTAAGTAAGTACCGTTTTGAATTTAAAAAAAGACGTGCAAAGATATCGCAATAATTTTATTTTTACATGAAAGCTTGTACCTTAATCTACTTTTCTACATAATTTCCGTGAATATTGAGGCACTTGTCATAACGTGGCACCAGTTTTTGAATACCCTTCTCATAAAATTCTGCCGCCTGACTTGTTAACCACTGTATCACAAATGTTTTGACTTCGTTATCATCGTCTTGAAGACGCTGACCGCCCAGGTGTTTCTTCAAGTGCAGGAACAAATGGTAGTCGCTGGGCGCCAGATCAGGGCTGTATGGAGGATGATCTAGAGTTTCCCATTTAAAAGATTTGATGAGATCTTTGGTCCGATTAGCCACATGTGGACGGGCATTGTCACGCAGCAAAACGATACCCTTACTCAACTTGCCACGTCTTTTGTTCTGGATTGCACGACGCAGATTGTTCAATGTCTCACAATAAGACGCTGCATTGATTGTCTCATTACGAGGCAGAAACTCCACTAGCAATACTCCTTTTCTGTCCCAAAAAACTGTGCACATTATTTTCCGGGCAGAAATTGTTTGCTTAAACTTCACTCTTTTGGGTGATGATGAATGTCGCCATTCCATGGATTGTTGTTTCGATTCTGGTGTGACGTAGGCCACCCATGTTTCGTCACCAGTAACAATTTGGTCTAAAAATTCTTCACCTTCATTGCGGTACCGCTCAAGGAAAGTCAATGCACTGCCTAAACGTTGGGTTTTGTGCAAATCCGTCAACATTTTTGGAACCCAACGTGAACACAATTTCCGGTAATTCAAGTTCTCGGTCACAATGCGATACAAAACACTACGAGAACATTGAGGAAAGCAGTCGGACAATGATGAAATTCTAAAGCGTCTGTTTTCTCTCACCTTTTCGTCCACTTTCTGCACCAAATCTTCATTAACGACCGAAGGACGCCCACTCCGTTCTTCACCATGCACATTTGTGCGGCCATCTTTAAATGCTCTCACCCATTTCCTTACCATTCCATCACTCATAATGTTTTGTCCGTAAACTTCACAGATCTCACGATGAATATCGATCGGTTTTACGCCTTTAGCACTAAGAAATCGTATAACAGCCCATAATACTTCACAATCAGCGGGACTCACGATTGTCGGAGGCATATTAAACACTCAGTAAACAACGTATACAATGAAGAATCAGACTGTAATGGCGTCAGTGCGTAGACAAGAGATGTAGGTAACCAGCGAGCATGCGCGGAACGCCGACCGGAGCGCTGCGGCGGCGGAATCGCAAAACGGTACTTACTTAAAAAACATGCCTCGTATATATATATATATATATATATATATATATATATATATTTGGTTGTTTATCTTGAATAGCTTCATACAAAGTCATCCCGAAGTATAAGAATATTAATGTGACTTATTAAGCAAAATAAACTGAAACACACATATGGAAACACGTGAGTGTGACATGTCCATTTAAATGCTGATTTTACAAAAACAATTGAACACGCACATAATTTTGAATAACTTTTGATGTTTTTTGAGTACCGTCACATGGTTGGTAACAAAATGTTCATCATAAAATGACGAATAGCATATGTTATTTTTATTCAAGAAATCTAAATATTTGTAGCTTAATATATCTGAAACCCCTTAGGATTAAATTTAGCATGGCCGAATGTAAAGCGTTAATTTAGAATGATATATAGGTATCGACGGAATTATAGATATTGTTATTATTGGCATTGAATCACAATATGCGATTGTTAAAGAGATTTTCTCAAATGTATTAAGAATAAATTTACAGATTCTTATTCATACATTTCTTAAATTTGCAAATATATCTATTTGCGAGAAATATTTAAAATCCATTGTTTTAAAAAAACTTTTTAAATTTGAATAATTTAAATTTTAAAAACATCGTTTTTAAATCAGAATAATTATTTATAAGCGATTTTACTTGAAAAAACACCTAATAAGTTCTTACATAAAAAACTGTTTATGAATGACTACTTAAGAAAACTGCTTATAAATGATTACTTAATTCTTGTAATATTCGTTCAGTCAATAAGTTAATAAATCAGACAATAATTATTTTAACTTTGAAAATGATACTGGAAAATTCGGTACATTTTAGAAAGTATTTATTTATTAAATAATAGTAAATTTACATCACACTTCAGATCCAAAGCCTAAGAATAAAAAAAAAAAAATTAGTAGAGCGCGTCGAACGTTTTCCATTCGATTCCACTTTTATATATGTTTCTATTTTGATTTTAATGTATACTTACCACAAAAAGTGAAGAAAAAAGTTTTTTAGTAATAATTTTTATTTACCAATTTTGTGTTAAGCAATGCATTTCTTAAATCTTATACACAAACCTAAATGTTTGTCGTTTGTCTGTTTCCAATTTTAAATATTCTGTTTCTCAGTACAAACATTTTAGGGAGTTTCACTGGCATTTGGAGGAATCCACAAGCATATTCCTATCGAAAGTTTTTTTTTCCAAGTTTTTTGATGAATCATTTTTGAAAACTTTCTTTTTCACCGCCAACAGATGGCCAGAGTATCTATTTACTTAAAATACTTTTTTTAATTTATTTTCTTGAAATTATTTTAATTTAATTCATCGTAAATTCTAGCCAAACAAAAGCATTTTATAAATATATTGAAGAAAATTTTTATATACTTTGCAAATTATGATTCTTTAATAAAATTATAGTTCTCACAATTTTGATGAATGTAAATTAATTAGCCTGGTTTTGGAATAGTGTTGAAGAGTGTCAAATTTGAATTTTTTTAAAAGTTTTTATAATAATTTCAACGAGAAACCTAATGATATGAATGAAATTTTATTCTAACGGTATACGCAAAAAATATTTGAATCTCTTTTAAAAAAAAAGATCACTTACGAAAAATATTATTTAAAAGTAGAGCTTCATTAGAAAAATGTTACATTTCGAGCTGAATTGTTGTAATTTTCAATTCATCCGTGCTCAGAACGTTTTATAATAAAAAGTGAAGAATAATTTTCAAAAAATAAATTTAGCATACTTATATAAGTGCATAATTTTTTGGAAAGGCTGAATGGTAATTATGTATAGAGCATAATGAAATAACGGAAAGTCATTTTGTTTTAATGCATAATTTGTAATATTTCGTTTTCTTTAATGTAGAGCATAAGGGTGCACAAATATGACACACAAATGTAAATTGCTTGGAGATTCAGAAAATAGCAGAAATTCAATTTTATTATAGGAAACGATGATTTTTAGAAAAAAGAAATTAAAATTTTTTGAAGATCTGTTATATTTATGAAGGAAAATCTCATCTAAATTTTAAAACAAAGTGAAACGTGGTTTGTAATGAGATTTGAAGTTTCCTTTTAATGACATTGGAATTCTAGCTATAAATCATTCTTGCATTTCTTTCCAAGAGTACACTAAACATAATAATTATAAGAAAAGAAAACAGAACAATAAAAATCAAGACAATACGGAAATCTATGTGTCATATGTCTTTCAAAAGGATTGAACAAGAACTATTTAGTTTCATATGAGCACTGAAAATTAAATTTGTGAAAAAGATTTTCAATAAAAATTCATACCTGATCACAAATCATGCATTTTTTTCATCATCGTTAGTGAAACCGTAATTTTATTTAACTCTATAAAACTAAAGAAAAATTGAAAATTGTTTGCGTCGATACTGCAAATTCAATAAATTGAAGAAAACATTCATTTCATAGTAGGATATAATAAGTTCTCCAACTTTGTGATGCATATAAGGATTATAAGTTGTTGTCGGTTTTTCAATGTTTCGGTGATTTGTATTAATTTCTTACATTCAAAAAATTCTTCACAATATTTTTCACAAAAATGCATAGTTCAGGCCTTAAAACTAAAAATAAGTAAAATAGGAAATTAAGTATGGCACTAATTACAATTTTTTTTATATTTTTTAAATATTTAAATCGTTGAATTACAAATATTTTATCATAACATCATCCGTCACTTTTACTAAAGGGAAAATAATAATAAAAATTTTATGCATTTCAAAATATTTATAGTACAATATAATTTCAATTGCTACTTATCATCTTGCTAGTATGATCGTAATTTGTAAATATCATTTTTCTTAAATAATTTGTCTTTAGAGGCAAAGTTCTCCAAGTTCATCTGCTTCAGTTTGGAATTTTTTTTCCTTGAAAAATGTTAACATGGAGAGAAACATGTGATGCTTTAAGGGTGCTAGATCAGGGGGCATAATGGTTGCGAAAGAACTTCCCCACGTTGTTATGCGTTTTTCTGATGAGTCGACAAAGCCGCATGTGGACTTCCATTATCATAAAACCTGTGATGTACTTCCTATTGAACATCGCCGACTTTTCCCTTTGAATGCTCTCTTTAATTCAATCATTTGCTTACAATATCCCTCAGAATAGAGCTTCTGAATAGGCTTCAAAAGTTGATAATGTATTTGTCCTTGAACGTCCTCTCATATACACAGCATTCTCTTGTTCAGAATCAAGCTCTGCTTAAAGGAGTAAGAGACAGACTATCCTAAAAAAGATCTGTTTTGTTCCAAGAAAACAAACATAATCATATGATGAATCGATAAAGCAAATATTTCTCGATCACCTCAAGAGACATATATCTGGAGAATTTATAGAACGATTCTATTAATGAATAGAATTATATTGTTCAATAAGTACTATTAATTACATATATTTCACTTTATAAAAGACCTATTCTTTCTAGTGGATCTAATACTCCATTTTAAATCTACATATGATGCGTTTCATTAATGGCTTAAAGCATTTTTATTTGTATCGTATTTGAACCGAAAAGCAAGTTTTCAAACTCTTATTTGAAAACTACCCTTTCACGAAACGTGCTACTTTATTAATAATTAAAAATGGTTAAGCCTTAATTCTTTTTCTCGTAAGCAGAAATTGAAAATAGAAAATGAAATTTACTTCGAGTAAACAAAATATTATTATTATAGCGAAACGCAACCCATTATTATTACCTATTATAAATTTTCAGCAAATGGTATTTTAATACGAAGAAACATTCGGAAAGAGGGATTTTAATTAAGCGAAATCAACTACTTTTATGAAATAAACGCCACACAGCTCATTTGACTTTGACTGATAATTCAATACGTTTGAATAACATTCATTGTTATCTAGATTATCATAAAACAATATAAAACGATGCTTGTTTTATAGCTTAAATTAAAATAGTAATTACAAGTTTCAATAATAAATTCATCATTCGTTAAGAACTTATAAGTAATAATTCATTTAAATCAAACCATATTTATCTGAGATCCAGCGATTAATAAGTTTCTACAGTTAATAAAATTATTTACAGCTAATTAAATTAATTTACTTTTGATTTCACCTAAATCATTCCAGTGAAATATTTGGGAATATTCCTGTTTAATTAACACAGATTCCAAGATAACACATCAATCAATAACTCCCGAGACTAACCCAGAGATGGCGCTCGAAGTAAACCAGTAACCAAGTCTTTCTAGAGTACTAACCTTTGCTTGAAACGTGTCAAAATCTTAAGTCGATCGGACCAGAAACAGCTGAGTTATCGAGGTTGGAGTAAAGTCGTTTCGTAGTTTGTTTAAAAAATGGAAAAAACCGAGTTTCGTGTTCTGATAAAACATTGTTTTTTTAATGGGTAAAAACACCGTGCAAGCGAAACAATGGATTGAAAAACGTTACCCGGACTCTTGTCCATCAAAAGCAACGATTTGTTGGTGGTTTGCCGAGTTTAAACGTGGTCGTACCGACACAAATGACGCAGAACGCTCGGGTAGACCAGTGGAAGCCGTTACACCGGAAAATGTGAGTGAAGTGACAAAAATTATAATGAAAGATCGTAAAGTGAAGCTCCGTGAGATTGCTGAGATGACACAGATATCATATGGAAGTGTATTTACTATCCTTCATAAATAATTGAGCATGAAAAAGGTTTTTTCCAAGTGGGCGCCGCGATTGCTTTCGATGGAACAAAAACAGCAACGAGTCGATGATTCAGAAAGCTGTTTATCGCTATTTACTCGCAACAAAAAAGATTTCTTGCGGAAAAAAAAAAAAAAAAAAAAATTTTGGAAAAAAAAAAAAAAAGATTTGGAAAAGCGTTGGAACGATTGTATCACCCTAAAAGGTGATTAACAAAAGGTGTTATGTTGATGAATAAAAAAAATTTTGCAAAAAAAATGTTTTTTTCAATGTTAGTCTCGGGAGATGAAGGAAAAATACCTAAAAAAGCTGCTATTTATGAGTTGACATATTTTTAATAATTAATTCCTACGAGAAAAACAAATGGCTACAAATCTTTGTCGCATATCGGCGATGGACGTCAGAACGCACGCTGGAGTTCGGAGTTCATCTACATCGAGGAAAGGCGGAGAAGAACTGAGGAGAAGAGAGGAAAGTGCTTGAACCAAACGTTTTTAAGTTTTGTTCAGAAATAGGGGACGCTGCGTGAATTATCTTAAGACGATGATTCGTAATGCCATCTATCGAGTAACTGATTAACTACTTTTACAGCATATTTCAAAATATGGTTAATACTCTGATAATTAGCTGGAAAATCCAGCACACACACACAGACATATATATATATATATACATAAAAACAAAAAGCATATCATAATCACTACATAAAACAATTTCCGAATATCCAACAAATATAAATATTTTGAATTAAAAAAATAGATATTTAAAGTAGTGTTAAAAAACAAAATAAAATTTATGCAAATCAGTTAAAAATTATGCAATAATTAAACAATATAAAATTTAAAATCTGAAAATCAGAAAAAAAATCTGATAGAGAACCAGATAAGTTTCAAGAGAAAGAAAACTGGAAGAAAAATAAAAAATTAGAATAATGGAAATGATGAAATTAAAACTGTTTCATACTTCGGAATGGATCAATTTGGGTTTATAATTGTAATTACTGTTCAAATCATCATAATTCAGGGAATTATTTACATTATCAAAGATTTTAGTAAGAAACCAAAAATTAACAAATATAGAAAATCGACCGTAGAAAAAAGAAGGTAAACATAGTAATCATGTTCAGTTTAACTACAATCAATCAAATAACACAACATTAAAGTTTTGGCTAAAATTATGGACATTTTTGGAAATTTTTATGATTCTAAATTTTATATATTCTTATAAAAATGTTACTTTTCACAATATGTTAAGCCATATACATCATTTGGAATATTATTTATGCTGAATTCAATACAAAAAACAACATTCAAACATTTTAATGTAAGAAAGGTTGTATATAATTTAATCTAAGAAACAAATTAAGTTTGAAGTGGATCGTAATATTTAACTTTCATGACCAATTGTTGTTCTTGTTCTGGAAACCAATCAAATGTCCACAATGGCTTGAAAACCAATCAAATGATTTATTCCAGCTGTACACATGATGTCAGCAGAACATGATGTTTATTAAAGTTCTTGAACAATCAGGAGAAGATTTACATATGTTGTACTAAAAGATAAAATTTCACTAAAAAAGCTATAACTTATATAACAGTAATTAAAGCTAACTTATATAACAGTGTTTCTATTTGATCTTCCCATATTTCATCACCATATCAATGATTCATGCAAGAAATTTGAAGCTAAATCAAAATTTTCTAGGAACTTCAAAGTGCGTATCCTTTTCCCTGTCATTGTAATGTTAAAAATGTCAAATTTGTGGAACATTTTTTAAGAATTTGATTGGTCGTATAATTTTTAATGTTTTGTGTGCATTTATCGAAATGAAAGATTTTTTCAGAATAGTTACTTAATAAAATCTAAGGTATAAGATTGTGACGGCTGCCCTTTCCTGTTCGCCTCTTGTGCCATAGCTAAAGTCAATGTTTTAACACTAAAAGCCAATAAGTTGAACAGAGACGGTAGAACAATAATCACAATATTTATTACTTGGTTGTAAATATAACGACAATTATAAATGCTCTCCCGGACAGGACCTTAACTATTTTAACTCAATCTACCAGGAATAATCTAACAGACTCTTACCACTAAGCTTTCTTTGACTTCAAGCATACATTAACCCGCCAATAACTTGTAACTATTCTCGGCTCCGACTTCAACTCCGACTCAGAAACAATTGCTGAACACTGGAATCACTCAACCTCTACTTCAACCTCTGAATCTCGAATCTTAGTCTCAGTTTATATATTTCCTAACTCTCCTGCTTCACTTCATTTCTATCTGCTTTGCATAATCACGTTTCATTTTTGGTTGGGCAAAGGTTGTTTAACAAAAGCAATCAATCTGAATTAAAAGTCCCCAAGGTTAGTGAAGAGAAATCGCGAATAGCCCAACGTCACAAACTGTGCTCTAATATTCATCGTTTAGAAACATTTCGCAAACACTTTTTAAAAAAGAAAAAGTAGAAAGTTTTTTTTAAAAAAAATCACTTATTAAAATAATAACAAAGTTATAAATGAACACCAAAAAAATTGGTGACTTCTTCACCTCTCAATGATTTAAAATGATTTTTTTGACATTACAGAGTTTGAGAAAATGCTGCAAGAAGAGTATATTTTAAATTAAGTTGCGAATTGTGCATGACCTAGGGTTTAATTTTTTGTCGACAAAAATGTGAAGGACAGCAGATAATTTCATATTCTCTGTCGACATATTTTTATAAGAGAAAATAGAAAAAAAATCATTTTTATAGAAACATTTTACTCTTACTAGTTTTTGTTACATCTAACATCAAATCCAACCAAAACTGGTTAAACTTAGAACAAATACAATTATCTTCCAACTGACATTAAAAGCAAGATGGTACACAAATGTTCCAGTCTATTCCCAACGAAATGTAATTTCATTTGTGATCAAATCTCTATTTCCCTCAAGCCTCATTAAACCAGAAAGCTCTAAATGACCATTTTGTACGTTCTCATTATTGCTAACATCACTCAATCCCTTGTGAGACCAGATTGTTTCAAACTAGGCGCAATAAACCTTTTTCACGATTCTGAAATGAATTTGCTAGACAAGGTTTATGATTCCATGCACCAAAGTCAACAGAGTAGGCAATGACTATCTGTTATTGTTTTTATTTAGTAATAATATTTCTTTCTTTTGAGATTCTTACATTGAACGCTATTATATTCATAAGTAATAAAAATTTACTACTGATTTACTAGCTTAGGTGAATAAGAATTCTAAGGTTAAGAATCAGTAAAACGACACAATTCTCAATTTCATTCAGTTTATTATGAAGCCACTTGAAAATATATTTTATTCTAACCAGTTCTCCAAATACCTATTCAAATAGTTTCTCTACAATAGTACTGAAATCAGACTTGAAAATTTTTAATGGGTGGGTATTTTTGTCTGAGAAATGCATCATCGATGCTTTATTTCATTTCCCAGTAATTTTATCACCCTGTTTAAAAGTCGGTACCAAAGAATGCTTTCTCATAGTCAAAACCTAATGAAACAAATTAAAGAAATTTACTCCAAGTAAATGCATTTCTCAAAAGGTAGTTTTTTCTGTTATTTGCGTACACAAAATGACATGAAAATTTAATTTACTAAAAGTTGCTCATATCCAACGATAACTGATTTTATAAACATGCTGAATACATTACATAAGCGATAATATACGGAACTTCTAGGGGGAAATATTTAAATAATAACATGCTTGCATTTTGTTGTTTTCGGTAAGTTAAGGGGAAAAACCGTTTTGTAATGATCTTTATCTTAGTCAAAAATTTATACTTTTGTCTTGACGGTGTCTCAAAAATATGTCCCGTCTAAAGTTTTCTCAAAAATTTATATTTGATATTTTTATTTATATTCTCAAATTTATTCAAAAAATTATATTCTCGAAAATTTATATTATCGTTTTTGATTAGTTTGAATTTTGAATTAATTGTTAATTAGTATTAATGTTAGAGTGAATAATTATGGTATATCTTTTTTACAAGCAAACTGTAAGAAATCATGATAAATTCCCTTTAAGAAAGTTTTTAAATTGTGTTAACACAATTTTTACAAAGAAAAATCTGGAAAAAATGTGAATACTATTACGCATGTACAAAATTAAAAAAAAAAAAAAAAAAAGATCGCCATTTCAAAGCTCCTAAAGGCGAAACCAGTCTCAGAAAATTTTGAAATTTTGTGGTTTTATTTAGTGAAGAGCCAGGAATTTCTTTCAGCAAAAATAGTTATGAATATCGCCAACAGAGTCAACAACAACAATCAAAAAAAATAAAAAAAATAACGAATGTCAGTCTTTTCGACTCTTTACTCAGTTTGAAAGAGCAGCCTTGATTTTCTTAAAATTTAAAATAAACAAATTAAAAATTTACTTTAAAACACGTATGGATTTTAAAAAAACTATTAATGAAAGAAAAGGGAGAGGAAAGTCAATGAATTGTTTACAATGAGGATGATATTTTTTTAAGACATTTTAAAAATTTTTTTACTAATCCTATCATAACATAAGATTATTTCATTTTGTATATAATTTTTAATCCTAACCCTGCCAATGCTTTGGGTAGACTCAGCTTAGTGTAGATGTGTAATCCTAAACAAGAGTAGAGTATCATTTTATATGATTTCTTAGAATTTTTTTAATACTGTTAAATTGCAGTGAATTTAATATTATTTAGGATTTTTTCTCATTACGTGAAATCAGAAGGAAAAGGATGGGAAAAATAAAAATGGTTCTTGATTGGCTGGGTGTACAGCAATAGTCAGGAAACTTGTTCAAGAGAGGGGAGGTATGGATGGCAACAGGGTAAGTAAACAGGTGGTGATCAGCTGAATAGAAGGTGGTGTCGGAGTGAGATGGTTAACTGAAAAAGGCTATTGGAGGATTTAATTGAAGGGTATGAGGTGGAATGCAAATTGTTATGGGGAACTTAGATGGAAATAATTTTTGCAGGCTTGGTAGGATAGGACATTTGTTCATTTACTGTTAGAAAAATTAGCATTTTATTCATACATTGCATATTTAGCCACATCTTTAGAATAGCTTTACAATTTTACGAATTTTACAAATTTTATTACAACAAAACTTGTTCCACCTGATGGTTAACATTTTCAGCTACCATTTGAAATCAAGAGATGGCTTGTTTCAAAGTTGACTGAAGTATGTTCTTGAAAATTGAGAGTCCGTCTCATGAAATTGTGCCTTTAAGATGATGCAAGGCTCTTGTGGCGTCATGATTTACTTGAGTTTCAAATATCCTAAACACTAAAATTAGTATCGGTTGTGGTATGGAGACGTATTGGGTTAAAGTCCTCATGTTATACGTTACACGTTAAATTTGATAACTGTTATACGTTAAATTTGATAACTGTTATACGTTAAATTCGATAACTGTTATACGTTAAAATCGATAACTCTTATACTTTAAATTCGACACTGTCTGATATTTTATGTTTGTATGGATGTGGAGTTTTCACTCCTTCATTGAACTCTCTACAAAATTTCACTATTTTCAGATGACTGGTCTCAGCTGAGGACAGCCTTGAAATAGGACTCCTTTAATTCTGAACACCCTTCTTTCTCTCTCATTTGCATAGCTCTCTCTCTCTCTAAACTAATTTTATATGATCAATAACAGAATTAAAACAATTAGTATTAGAATATATTTTAAAGTCTTCAAAAGCATTTCATTTTTTATTAATTTTCAAATAAAAAACACTCATTCTTTTTTACTTAATTGTGATTGTATAGTTATTTGTTAAAGTTATAATTAGAAGTAACATGAGGATTATTGGCGACAATGGACCTCGTAATTTTGAGCATCAGTCCCCGTCTCTAAGCTTCTAGAATACTTCAACCTGATTTCTCCTGCATATGTCCCAATATATGGATGAAATTTTATGGCATCAGATTTCGAGCCCATACCTCGACAAAAACGTTGCCAGCCGCGGTTTTGCAACAATGACCACTGGATTATCGCGACACTTCAATGTGGAATACTTATATTTATAATTAGTTTAATTCTACTTCCTTATAGGTGTAATTTAAAACTTAGGAAACAAATGTCAGATTTAAATAGACTTATTTCATTTATCTACCATATTTCCTTTCTATGTAGATAAAAAAACCGAGACGATATAAATATCACATGTCATAAGAATTTCTGGATTAAAGTTAATTTTCTACTAAAACATTCCAGAATATCTTTGTAAGAAACACCTGATAATAATTACATTTTACTCTGCTGTATTTAAAATTTTTTCTTTTATTTATTTTTTTAAATTTTTTTTCTTCTTTATTTAATGTATAATTTAATGCAAACACGTTACAGGAAAGGAACTTAATATGTAGGGAATTAGATGTGTTTTATTTACTCAAAAAAAAAAAAAAAACATAAACACAAGTAGGTATTTCTTATATTTATCTGAATATTCTAAAGTATATTAATTTACTCTGCATAAACGAAAAACCAAATAAGAATATCTATCAGATATGATAGAAATAAAAAAAAATGCTGAATTTTTCTTACCGCTTACTAGATTGTTTTTATGATAGTCTTGATAAAGAAGAACCTCCTTCAAATTTGTTATTACTTTTTTCACCCTTTTCATATTTATCTTTTTTTGTCAAATCTTCCACTCTTGAATCTGTGTTAATCTAAACAAAAAGGTTGCTTCAAAATGTTTTTTTTTTCTCTTCTTTTACCTGAAGATGTACTCAATCTTCCCCCAGGGAAATCAAACAAAAAAGGTAGAAAGGGGAGATGTAGTAATTAAGTAAAAACAAATCTAAAGTACTCAAAAGATTTTCTGCGAAAACATGAAAAGTGGATTAAAAAATATAATATACCTTCATTTTTGGTGAAATAGAGAATTTGAGAATAAAACATCCAGGTAATAACAGGTCAATTGAAAAGTTCCCGGCCTACCATAGTAAAACACATTTTTTTAGCAAAATTAGTTTTTTTTATTCAACATATTTCCCTTCAAGGATGATACACTGATTATAGCGACCCTCCAACTTTTCGATACCATTTTTGTAGTACGATTTGTCCTTTGCTTCAAAATAGGCCTCAGTTTCGGCGATCACCTCTTCATTCGACGAAAATTTCTTCCCAGCGAGCGTTCTTTTAAAATCTGAGAACAGGATATAGTGGCTGGGGGGCCAGATCTGGAGAATACAGTGGATGAGGAAGCAATTCAAAGCCCAATTCATGGATTTTTGCAATCGTTTTCACTGAATTGTGACACAGTGCATTGTCTTGGTGAAGCAGCGCTTTCTTTTTCTTCAAATGCGGCCGTTTTTCTGCGATTTCGTCCTTCAATCGGTCCAATAACGCTATGTAATAGTCGCTGTTGACGGTCCTTCCTTTTTCAAGGTAGTCATTGAAAATTATTCCATAATACAGATGCCATAACCTTGCCAGTCGACTGTTGTGTTTTCCCACGCTTTGGAACGGGTTCATCGTGTGCAGTCCACTCGGATGACTGTCGATTGGACTTCGGAGTGAAATGATAGAGCCATGTTTCATCCATTGTCACATATCGAATCAAAAACTCATGTTTATTACGCTTGATCATCTTCAAACATTGCTCCGAATCTTCAACTCGTCGTTGTTTTTGCTCAAAAGTGAGCTCGCGCGGCACCCACTTTGCACAGAGCTTTCTCATACTCAAATATTCGTGAATGATATGATGTACACGTTCAGTTGATATCTTTAGATAGAAAACATAAATACTTGTATTTAAGATATGTTTTTTAATGGTGTCAGTGAATTAATCTTAATATATATAATATTTCAAAAATTTTATTGAAATATGTAATTAAAATTAATATAGAAGCAAGATTAATAAGACATAAGAATTTTTTTTAATTAAAAATAAAACTTGCAAGTAATTCTTTAGATTACCAGAACAGTATAATAAAAAAGAAGAATTTTTAAATGCGAAAACGTGAAGCAAAATAAAAAAAATAATAAAGGCTTAGCAAACAAATGAAGCAATAGAACGTATTTCTGAAAGAATGCTAAACAATTCCAAATAACTAGAAGATAATATTCAAATCATGAATTAGTACAAATCAAGGTGTGAAAAAAGGGAAAATAAAGGAGTGAAAAACCATAAAGAAAAATGAAATAAAACTATTGAAAATTCTGAATATGGCTTTATAACCGATTTGCTTGTTAAAAAGCAAAACATCTATCACGGACTCATCCATCCAATAGAAAAATATTATAAATTAATATAGAAATTCTAAATATTAAAAAAAAAACATAATGCATAAAAACTACATTGTAATAAAAGAAACAGGTACAAAAATTTAAGGATACAAAGAGATGTAACCTCTGTGTAAACATTGAAAACATTAAAAAAAATTAAAAAATTAATCAACCTGATTTAATTTTTTTTAATCTTACATAATACACACTATTTATTGGGAAAAAAAGCTAAATAGTAATATAACGCTTGCGAAGCAAGAATTTCTCGCAGAAGCTAATATTAAAAATGGAACGATTCCCTCTGCTGGAGTGAAATAGTTCTAGAGCAAAATAAATTTTAAGACGTTAAAATAAAAAAAATAATAATAAAAATTATAAAAACACGCACAAAAAAAGAGAAAATTAAAAAAAAAAATAATGAAGAAATAAATTGTAAAAGAAAAAAACAGCAAAAAAATTTATGATTTAAAAACGAGAAAGAAAACGAGATAGAAAAAGAATTTAAAAAAAAAATAATTGATCTTTAAATTATTATAACTGACTTTAGAAAATTCAAAGAAAATTCTGCTCTCATACAGTTTATATAAACTTTTCTGAGATAATTATATTATCTTTCATACGTTTTCAGAAATATATCGGTATTATTCTTATTATTATACTCGGATTTTTGTTACAATTCCAACATACGTAAGATTTGATTATAAAATATATTCCGAAAAATATTCTAATAATGTGTGTGTGAATCGCAAAGAAAAACTAGTGTCTTTTATATGCATACGACTATTGACCAACTAGAAGAACCAAAATTTTATCCTAACTGCATAGAAATAAACCCTACAAAAAATCAACGCGATCATCAATATCAAGTTGTTCAAGCCGTTTATACTCAACAGCTCAAGCTAGGGCAGCAGACAGTGACACAGAAATCGGAAAATCACCCAGCCTGTGAATGCAATCTGGAACATTAATGATTATTTTCATGTCCACACACACACACACACACACACACACATATATATATATATATATATATATAATTATTAATTTATTGATACTAAACAGACATAAGAGCATATTGCAAATAATTCGTTATATTGTTAGAATATTAAAGAATTCATGTAAAACATTGAAATAATTGAAAATTAAAAAAAGACTAGTACTTCTAAAACTACACGAAGTTTAAAATATTTAAGCCGTACTAACATCTGTAAAGCATACCTTAATAGCAAGTATGTAAAAAAAAGTATATGATAAAGAAGAATGGCATGTTTATTCTGTTAAACGGATCTGACTTTCACACTTCGAATTGCTTTATAACAATTGTTTTAAAACCAAAACAAATAGATAACCCAACTAAAAAGAGTAGTTCTACTAAAGAAAATGATAGATAATCAAAGATAAAATTAGCTTAAACTATAGTATCTATTAAAACTAATTTTAGAAAAAATATCTAATAAGCATATTTATACACATTATTGAATAACATTAATTTAAAAACAGTTACAAAACTTTTACCTCCATAAGCAAAAGTTTGTTCCAAAACCGTTTTTCCAATATAGCTCGATAATTCTTTTGAGAAAGAGAGCATATAACCACCAAACTACATTTAATTGATTAATTGAGTTTACGAAACTAAAATAATATTTACAAAATTTGCTATCCCATAAATGTAAATTTAAAAAAGAAATATTTTTAACATGGAAAGTAATTAAAAATATTTTAAAAAAACGCTTACAATAATAATTAATAAATCTTAAGTATTACTCATTTTCATAAAAAAATATAAGAAATATAACTGAAATTAAGTCGCCATCTGGTAGAAAAATAGCAGTAAGAAACAATAATAATGTATATTAAAGCTCATTGCTTCAGGCAAATTCCTATTCGAAAGAGTAATAGTTAAAACAATTATTTCATGTTATAGAATTCTTACTGCGAACTTGAAATGTAACAAAATAAGTCTGAGTTTTATGGAAAACAAAATTGTTTCACAACACAATAGAAAAATAATATACATGAAAGTTGAAACTAATCATGTTATTTTGCTGAGAAATAATCTAAATTTAACGTAGTAAAAAATAGTTATCTTAAACTTAACTTAGGGCAACTTAAATCTGCTGCGCAGCCTCCACAAGTGGCGGTTGATTATTCCTTTTGAAAGTACTATACTTAACAACTTGAATCCGTCGTTTCAACTGCATCTAAGTTCATTGCTCTGCTATGATAAATATTGCAGCTATTTCATCTACTTGTATATTTTATGAAACAATATGGAGAATTAAGCGAGAACAAGTCAGAATTATTTTCCAATTAATATGATTGAATAAAATAATTCTTAAAGAACAAATACACATATAAAAGTTATGACAACACAGTAATCTATAATAAGCAATGGTTTTCAATAAGATTTTTATAAGTAAACGTTTTGATCCATTATATTTGAACAAATGTAACACATACTTTTCGAAAATAAATTCATTTTCTGATACGCAATGATTTAAATGTGTAACTTATTTCTTCAAAATATTTCAAGATCCTAAAATTACTACGAGTATTACAGTTTTCAATATTTTTAGTTTCATTTTAAATCAATAATTTTATATTTCAAATTTTAATATTTTTAATTTGAATGAATTTTTTAATATTTTTTTTCATTTTTCTTCATTTTTAAAGTGTTTTTCACAATTCAATGTATGAGCTTAGTTGTAGTGTTGCTACTTTAATTTTGTTTTCATTTTTTTTCAATAAAACTGTAGAAAAACAGTGATAAATATTGTTTATGTAATATTGTGGATTTTTCTTAAAAAAAATATCTAAATCCTCATTTCATTCACTGGATTTTTAAACATTTAATCCGAAACCATCACAAAAGTTTTCAAAACTTTATATTGATCTTAAGAAAACAGTATTTAAGGTAGCGTTATAACTAACTAAAGGGGAAAAGATTCCAACTCGAGTATAGTCCTTGTTACTTTACCGAGATTCAAAATTTGTAGAATAATCGCCAACAGCCCTTAAGTTGCTTCTCAGTGCGACGTTTATAAACAACCACATCACATCATGTCACATCAGAATAACGCTATCATTGGTTCGGCAAAGCGATTCCAACAGCATGTTTCTCCTGCCTTTTACTCACAACAATAATGACCTTGAATAACACTCCATCATAATTCGCTTCATTACTACATCAAATTATCTGTAACAAATTGAATTGAGTTGTAATTTTATTTATTATGTTCCAAGTGCTTCAGTATGGAGATTTTAATAGGAAAGGCATTATAACAAACACATTTTTGTGTGAAATTACAAATTTATTTTGAATAATGGTAACAAATAGCAATATTTGGAAAATAGCTGTTCGTTAAATGTTTTTGCAAAAATAGCTTATTAATTTCTTTCTTTTGTATTTTAAAGTATTAAATAACGTTATTCTTAGAAATTGTTTACCCTGAATCTATTATTTTTTTAAAAAAAATTACAAGTACTTTTTTCGTTGCTTATACGTTAGTGAAGAGCTCTCAGAGGCTTAGCCTATTTAGAGAAGTACTAGAGCCATGATCTCAAGAGGCAACAAGGTGAATCTTTTCTTTCCTATTAGGTTTATTGTCTTTGGTAAACATGGGAATGTCCACACAGTATATGCAGGCAATTCTTCTCTATTTTTGACCCTCGAATTTGTCAATCAGTTTTTATTTTTCTTACATATACTCAAACGTCTAGATCATAGTTATGCATTGTTTGAAACAACATATTCAAATCAAAATCTTTTGCCATTACACTTCATGATCACTTACTCATCACTGCTTTGGATAAGTTTTTTGGATCTTTTTCATGCGTATGTAAACGGGGATTGGATAATTTTAGAGGAAGTGGGTAGAAGTAATTGGGTTGTTTCGAGATATATTGAAATTTATGGATAATTTTTCTACTAAACATCGTGGATTGAGTTCCAAACCAATAAGAAAGTGTATAAGGAAAACTAGATTGACGTGTCTTTCTATGGTAACAATAATATTCTTCATAGGAGACATATCCCTTGTTTGTACATAGCCTAATGATAATAATAAGGTTTTTTTAAAAACATTTTATTATCATTTAAAAAAAAAACATAGTATTATCATTAAGTTTACTTCTAAAATTAGAATTTTGAAAATAATACAAGTAAACATGTTAAACAATAATTTATAAGAGGTTAGCTGTGTTAAAGTAACTAATGAAATAATGGTTATTTAAAACATGTATAGGGATAATCTTAGGTATGAACTTGAGTTAAATTTTTCGAAGTAAATTGTCGATCGTCAGAAATTAATAATTACTAACTTAATTTAAATTATTTATCATTAATTAAATATATAGTATTAAAAGACTTTGAACATAAAATGTATAAGTTTGCGAAAAATATCTAATGAAAAATTATTATTAATTGTTATCGTCAAGTAACAATAAAACTGTTCAGAGCAGACGTTTTTAGTCAGAAAGTATCAATTCCTGATATATGGGACATAATACATCTTAATAGCTCTTTATTTTAGCTACATCTTTTTTTCTTAGAATTTTAATATGTAATCATCTTTCCCAAATGCTATTTGTGATTAAAAATGTGCTTAAATTGATAAAATGGGCAAAGATGATAATCTTAATTAAATACTTAAGACTCCACTCGTCAGATAATATTATTTAATAACATAATTCAATAAAAATTAGTTGAATATTTTCCTTTTTTTTAAATAAAAATGTATTTTCTAATACTGATTTAATATTAAATTTATGGAGAGTTATTTTGAATTATTACTGTTACATACTTAAATATCAATAGAAATAATGTTTTATTTAGAAAACAAAGAGATAAAACAACAATGAACAAATTATTTATAAAAAAACTGATGATTAAATTACTCTGAAAATTAATACTTTGGAAGCAAAATTTTTGAACATTGAACATTTATCAAAAATTGTGAACGTCGTTAATCATGAAGTTTGAAGAAAAAAAATGGAGAGTACACACACACACACGCATACAGTGTTTCGAATAAAGTAAGATTTTAATTTTAAAAAAGTGCATTCTATAATAATGCAATTATATTACTTATTCATATAAAGAAAACACTAAATAAATGTTTAATTACATAATTGTTTTATGATTCAATAAATAGCATTGATATATGCTAATGCAATCGCAACGCTTTCGTTACACTGGTATTCGAAAGTAAGAGAATTTGCATATTTTGTAGAATTTCATGAAAATAATTGAATGAAATGTAATAATACTGTATCGAAACAATGATGCAAATCTTGCAAGTCGAATAGGCAAGCGTATATGTGTATGGGGGTGAAACTATTCGAAAACAGGATTTATAAGCGCGTGCGCTAAAATCCGCATTTTTTTCGGTAGCGCATTTAACCGAATGTCTTGGTGTTTTCTCGCAGCAATCGCTTAAATTAAAATTCAAACAGTAAAAGAGAGTAACTACCAACGTTTAGATGATGCAATGAGGTGGCGTTTGTAGGTAGGTTAGAAGCAGGCCAATCTCCATTTCAGATTTGCAGATAATTCGATTTAACGTCCAGCGTCGTGTCCAACTTATGGAAGCAGCTTAAGGATACCCAATCAGTCCAGAGAAAGCCTAAGCAAGGTCGTCCAAGAGCCACAGCGGCCAGAGAAGATCGCCATTTGTACACCAAAGCGAGGCATAACAGGGATTTTACAGCTTCTCATGTTTCTCATGAGTTGTAAGTGGCCACAGCAACACGAGTTTCAAGGCTGACTGTTACCAGAAGACTTCATGAGAAAAGGCTGTTACTAAGAAAACCTATTCTTTGTGCCTCGCTTAGTTGTTATGCGAACAAGAGAGTCCACTTAAATGATGCAGAGATGATACAGATTGGAGTATGAATGAATGGGTGACCATTCTCATCACTGATGAGTCCCGTTTCAGTCTAATAAGTGATTTTTGCCGTACTTTCATATGGATAGAACCAGGGTCCCTCTACCTGCTCTCCAATGTCCAAGAAATCGACCATTACGGCGACGGAGGCTTGATGATCTGGGTAGGCATCATTTTGGATGACAGCACACACATCCATGTCTTTGAAAGAGGCACTGCAAATCTTGAGAGGTATGGAGAAGACGTCTTGGAGCCCTATATCCGCCTTTTCAAGGGTCCAATTGGTCCTTTTAATGGATGACAATGCGAGGTTACATAGAGCTCAGCTGGTTGATGCATTTCTGGAAAGTGAGGATATTCGTCGCATGTATTGGCCAACCAGATCTTCAGATTTCAATCTTATAGAGCATGCCTGGATCGCTCTCAGGAGGGCAATTGCTATTTGTATGCTTCTTCTGAGAACCATCCAAGCCCTGAAAACAGCATTTCTGAACCCATAACCCCCACTGCCCAGGAACTCATAAACTCTCCCTGGTTTCCAGCGTAAAATCACATTGCGAAATCAGTACATCTGTAAGAGGGGACTATACCCCTTATTAACCCATTTTTTGTTCTATTCTGAAACTGCTGTTTCATGCCTTATGAATCCGATGAGTGTTATGCACGGTAATGAGTCTGTATTATAATTGTTGATTTTTTTTTTTTTTTTTTTTTTTTTTTTTTTTTTTTTTTTTTT
>BMAW01105891.1:3171-23447 GCA_019974015.1 Nephila pilipes | reverse complement strand
TTCTAGTACTTCTCCCTGAAACTCCTATTTCATTTTGGTTTTTTTTTTTTGCGAACTCTTATTTGGAAGAACTGTTTAAGGTTAGCTTTGAATGGGTGGACTAAAATTACTCTCGAATCAGGTAAATCTACTTCTTTTCTTCTGCTGAAATTGGATGGAACTTATTTCAGTTTCAACGATTGAGAATTGTTTCTTCGAATTGGATTTCAGCAGTTGAAAAGACTTGTGCAAAAACTGTCGTTTACATTTGCATTCTATGAAGTCTATGCAATTGTCATTTACAAAATGAAAAGTAGCAAAGTTTAAAATCACCACTGATAATATGTGAAGAAGGGAAAAAACTATAAATAATCTGTAATAGCTTTTTAAAATTTTATTTGATGAGTGTACTTTTGGAAAAATTTGTTTTTAATAATTGCATTCGATGAAATCTATGATACTTTGATTTACATTTTGGGATTTCTTTATGATAAAGTAAACCAGAAAATTAACATCTCTAATAATATGGAGAATAAATATGGGAAGACTTAATTCTTCAGTGTCTTATGTATGGAAGAGGGGGGTAATCACTCAAAATATGAGTTATTACCCCCACCCTCCCATTCTCCAATCAGTAGGAAGAAGGAAAAAAACGATCAACGATCGATAACGATTTCTTTGAATTTAATCTCAACTGTAAAGCATGCTCAAACAAAAATATTTCGTTTATATTTGCAATAAACTTTAATTTACGAAAAGAAAATTAAATTTATCTAATCAATGCATTAAATGTATCATATCTGATGAAATAATACCATTTATCAATTGTATCAAATTTCAAAGTGAATATTGTAGTTTATATATAACGAAGAAATATATATATCTAAAATAATATTTATATTTACAATCCGTGGTGTGCATTTAAATTGATTTACGAAACGAAAAATAGTAAAATGAAAGTCCCCAACGTTAATAATTAATTTGTTATGAGGAAATTATTTCGAGTTACAAAAGCTTTTCTACATAAAACTCAAATAAAAAATTTATTTCAATTTGAATTTTTAAGAAAATTGAGCAGATTGAAAAAAAACTTATATTTAACTTGTATCTTATTTTATTCATTTTGGTTATTATGAATCAGAATTTCAAAGCGAATATATAAATTTATAACAAAAAAGTACACCATAAAATATTTATATTTGAATTTCATGACGTCTATGTAATTCTGAGTTACAAAAAGAAAAATAGCAAAATGAAAACTCCAATGGTTAGTAAGTAATACTAAAAAAAATGTTTTTTGAGGCCAATGTTTTTCAGTAGATCAAATTTGAATAAAAATCTATATGGATTAGAATTTATTAAAAAATTTGTTGTTGGTTTTGAAACAGCCGTTACTTAAGCTATTTCTTATTTTGTATCAGATTTTTAAAGCAAAAATACAAATTTATTCAGCACGAAGAAATATATTCAAAAAACAAATAATTTTTTCCTAACTGTTAGGTATTTTTTTTTTTTTTTTTGTGAAACTTATACAAGAAATTTGGGCTCACTTATTTCCTTATTCTTTGATATTCAATTATTTATTAAGAATTACATGACACAAAGAAATTATATGTTACAGTATACTACATTATACCTATATAAGGTAAAAAAAAATATACACAAAACATTTCTCAAAGCAAAGTAGTATGCAAGGATGGCGTAGTACAGCGCATTCCATTGAAAAGCAAAATTAGCAAAAAATCTTTTAGACATCTGGTACCGAATTTATTTTGCGTTCTGCAACAGCACAGTTCTCTCTACCTCTCTGGCAAGAAGTTATTCAATCTTCCTATAGGTCACAGATAATTTTTTCAGCAAAGTTTTCATTTACCTTCAAAACTCGAAATTGAATTGACTTAATTTTAATTACAGTTGAATGTTAAAATGTGACGATTAAAGCTTACATTTTATGACTCCTTAAGTGAATTTAATCCCAGGATTCTATTGGAAATATTATTTATATTAATGGGTGCTATTTCACATTATTATTATTTTTTCAAGCATTTAATGAGCAGCCTGCCTATTTTTTAAAATGTAGTGATTTTTATATTACTTTAAATCATTTGTATTACTGAATGACATATTGCCAATATACAGAATGATATTAAAAGTTCATTGAAGGGACACGGCACTTGAGTTTTCCCTCATTAATCCTACTTTTATTTAAATCATTAAATACCGTTACTTTACTTTAACATCATTAAGAATAGTATTATTGTAATGTTTTCCAATGGAAAATATTGTCATTTTTACATTGCAGTCATTGAATTGACGTATGTACGAAATCATTCTAGTTACTGTATTACTTTAAATATAATTGTATGAAAAAATTTAACTGCCCCTATTTATTCATAATGTGAGTTTCTTCCTAAAGAAATGCCTAATTTATAATAAGGATAATTATAAATAATTATAGTTTCTTAAAGTAAAAAAATATTTTTTTTTTAATAACGTAAAAAAATCATCATTAATACATAAAATTTTCGCATCAAACACTTTGTTAAATAAAATATTTATTCCAACATTAGTTGTTAGTTTCACTATCCCAGACTATGAAGCAGACGATTGTCATGTAATTCACAATGATAAATATGGTCTGATCAGTACATTCATTAAATAGAGCAGTTTCAATGAGGTAAAACTGAAAAAAAAAGTATTTAAAGAAGTAATTTTTATTTTTACCTTACATCTATTTTATTTGAAAAATAGTATTTTTAAAATGTTTTAGGAAGTTTCTGAGTGATATCGATAGAAATTGTTTTTAAATATTTGTGATAATTTGTTTTTTACAAGTTCAGACTGCTGAAAAACTTAACTCGGTTGCATTGAATGAGACTATATTCAATGCAACTGAGTTAAGTTTTTCATATATATATATAACTCTAGAATAAAAGAATCATGTTTAAAGATGTAGTTACAAAAATGGGCTTATAAAGTGTAACGGCTTCCATAATATCGTATGAAAATTTATCGTAAGAAAATGATCAAATTATTGTAAAGCTGTAAAGGAATAAAAATTATAAATAAAATATTAATTAATTATATTAAATGAATGTGTAAATTTATAATTAATTATTTTTAGTGATTAAGTAATAGTGACAAACTTTTTATAGGATCACTGCTATGTAGTTATAAGAGAGTAAATTATATTTAAATATTGCAAAATATTCTGTTTTTTTTTTTAACATCCAAATTCATAACACTCTTACAAAATCTCGTTCAGAATCTAATGGTTCTATACTTATATCTTCTCGTAAAATTTGCAAAAGTTATTGCAAATTATCTTAGATAATATTAAAAAAGGTAGTATTTGTTAAAAATCGTATTGATATTGCTTATTATGCAAAGATTACTGATACTTACTCAATATATAATCATAATTTCGTATATCTGTTTAATAGTTTTTGAAGATCTCATTAAAGTTACAAAGGTTATTTTTTAAAATTTGTTATAGTTATTTCTTACGAAAAGAATTATACATTGTTTACTTAGTTCTAAAAGAAAATTACATTATGGTTGTTGATAAATCTTTTTATTATTATTGGTCTATTGAAATCTCCAATATGAATTTATCATAGCATATGCTGATTAGCCTGTTTCAAGTATGTCATTATTTACCAACAATTCTATATGTCTGACTAATAAACATCTTTTTCATAATAAGCCTTTTATTGAAATGGGGTATAGCAATGGAGAAATTTCTTGTCTTGTTTTTCATAAATTCTCTTAATTTTTTTTTATCTATAACAATTTTAAATTACCAGAAATAACTGGCTAATCTTTGTCATTTATAAATTCTTTATAGTCAAAACAATTACAAATTTTATTAATTTGCAAATCTTTAAAATTATTAGAGTTAAAAAGAAGGTGTCCCATTTTTTAATTAAAATTATATGCTTTTATAGTCTTTATTTTTCAATTGGAAGTAGTTTTGTTTTTTTATTAAGCATAACATAAAATTTATCGTATGTTTTATGTTTGTTATGTACATTATTAAAATTGAACTTATATTTAATAATTTTAATTTATGTTAAATAATTTTAGAATTAATTACTCATTTAAATAGTGGAGCAATTTTTTTCTTTAATGTAAATCTCTTTAATATAAATAAGCATTTAAAATTCGAAAAATGTGTACAAGAGCAAAAAAAAAAAATAGTTAGGACTCATCTTATTATTTGTTTCCAAATAAATATTTTTATGGAAATAAATGCATTTCACACTGATATTGATATTTAACAGACACTATTCAAACTTTATAATTCCAGCTACAAAAAGGGAATAAGGTTTTCATTTACATATTGTTCTATACATGCACATTAGACCAGAAGATTCGTTGATAAATCACTATTGTCGGTCCAAACATAAGTATCAGAAGCTGCAGTTAATTATTCACTTTAGAATACATTTGAAGCACTGTTCCAAGAAACTAACAATCCAAAGCACATGAGTAAAATTAGCTGTTCAGAATTCCCTATTCTAGTACAGTCTAATGTTGAAAGATTTATTTGATTTCTAAGCTAATAAACTCCGAATATACTTATAAAACAAAGTTACTGATAAAATCCATTCCCATTCCATAAAATAAAGCAATTATTAAAATTTTCCATACAAACGATGTCAGATCATTTTAAACCGAAAAGAACGTAAAAGCAACTTTCTGAGCGAAATTTCTTTATTTATACCGAAATCATTTGTTTCATTTCAGAAAATGAAAACGTTTAAAACGGTTCTCGATTCGTTGTTATTCGATAGACATACGGTAGGCTCTCATGTGTAATAAAATATGTTCATTTGAAATGCATTCTGAAAGACTTTGGAAGTTCATTTGAAGTTGAAGTCCTTATACCAACTAAAGGAAACCTAGCTTATTAAGGTGCATTCGTATTGTTATGAAAGAAACTCTTCTTTGTCAAGAATACGGCTTGTGTATAATGCAATGAATACAGTTCTCTACTTATTAAATATGTTTAACACCGATTGCAACTATGCACACAGGTATAAAATTTTATACAAAGATTGAGAAGTCTGACTTTGCATTTCAAGTAATAACATGTTATTTTAAGATTAATATATGTTAATTACATGGATTAGAATTTTTAATATTATTTTTAAGTTTTATTTCTTAAAATAGAGTATCAATATATTTCTTAAATATTTTATTAAAAATTAATAAATTCTAAAAATTGTATTTTATCATGATATTTTTCGGTTATAAAACAAAAAAATTATCTCTAAATATAATTGAAACAGAGAGAAATAATGAAAAAGGAAAAACACACTCATGTATAAGCTGAATTTAAAATAGTTAAAAATAATACATAATTGTTATTAAGTTGTTGAGAAGTAATAAGTTATTAATGGTTCGAATGGAATTGAATTATCAATTTAGAAAGTTTATTAAATAAATTAACTAACATAGTAAAAATCCCTAACCATTCAAAATGATAATTTAGATCCATTTCAGTAATAGCAACTTTACATTTTTTAACAATTAAATATGCAAGTTAAGCATAATAGTTCCAATATAGAATGGGACTCTGAGAGAGATAAATTACAGCTTATATTTAAAATTTCTCTCAAATAAAAGTATTACTTTGAGAAATAAAAGAGAAACATTGTTAGAAGTTCATTTATACAAGAATATTTCAAGCAAAGAAGTCAAACTATTTACTGCGTTATTTAATAATACTTGTTAAGTTAAGCGATAATTAAGAAAATACACTATTAGACGACTTCTTAACTAAGACTCAATCAGACGATGGTAATTTTAAACATGAAACTGTTCTTTAACTGTATCATACATTGAGTAAAAAAAAGTATTGGAAGCAACTTAGCGACTTTTTAGAGAAAACGCCAGCTGAGAAAAGAAGAAGGATAATAAAGTGATATCAAATGAAGAAGTGATAATAAATGAAGAAGAAGAAGAAGTGATAATAAATGAAGAAGAAGAAGTGATAATAAATGAAGAAGAAGAAGTGATGATAAATGAATGTTTACCATAATCAAAATTGTCACATTTAAATCGTTATCGCACCCAAAAGTCACCAATTTTCAAGGCACCCGATACTTCTCTTTAACTCAATGATATAGAATTTTGAAAATCAGGTTTTCAAAACGAGAATAAGCAAAGTATGAAACAAGAATTTGTTTAACTTCACATTCTTTTAGCAATAGTAATTAATTATTCACGACTTTCATAACAATACTCTTTTAATCAAAATTCTATATTTTTAGATAAAAAAAAAAAGAATTCTGAAAATCGTTTAAAGTCGTTAAAAGCATGAGTTTTTAGTTTCCACTATTTGAATACCTCCCTTAACATTAGGGAAGCAAATTTTTAAGACATCCGATATTTTCATGCAGAATTCTTAGAAATCGTAAATTAGTGCTAACGTTAAGATGATAAATAAGATAAGTCTGAATTTGTATCAAAAATAAATCTTTTAGATGTTGATGAATTATATTACAGAATTTAATCAATCACTGCATTTACGTCATAATTTGTGTTTTTTAAGGTATTGGTTGGTTGGTTTTAATAACATCGCATAAGAAGCAACACGAAGGCTATTGGCGATGGACTTCGTCATTTAGAACCTCAGTAAAGTTGCATGAATGATACCTGAGCTGGCAACCTCCTCTACTAACTTCCATGGCTGCCAACGGGACGACCTTAAACCAAGATAGATTTAACGTGCATCAGCCCCGTGTACACGGTGAGTATTTAGGAGAATCAAGGCTTGAACACACCACTTTGATGAAAACATGAAAACAGCCGTCCGTGAGTTCACTGCCATATATATATATATATATTACGTTCATCCATATTTCCCAATACAATTCCATTTAATACTATTAGTCTTATTATCATACGTTCTGAAATCTGCTGAGACTGACCTTTGCCACGCTCTAAACTTTAGGGAATTTTCAATATCAATAATTAACAATTATTCGCCCTTAAAATATCTAGAGATCTCTCCATTCAGTAGTATGTGATACAGGATAGCCTTAATTTGTGTGAAATATTTTTCATTTAACAATTTTTTCATGAAATTGCTGAGAAAATAATTTGAAGATGAAATTGTTATACTTTAAGGTGTTTCTATTCGTCGAATATTATGAAATAATAATTTACACCTTAGAAACTATATTGAATTCTCAGAAGAGAGAGAAGAATTTTTAATCAATGAGTTAGTGATTTTGATCTGTTTTTTTCTCTTATATGTAAAAACTTTCCTTTTCTCTTTGGAACTTAAAACGACATAAACATAAACATTCTTAAAAATAATATATTTTAACTTTTAAATCATTGATTAATACTCTTCTTGTTATACTTATTTATATATATATATATATATATAAACTGATTTAGAAATTTAAGTAAAAGAAATGGATGAATGAAAGTAAATCAATCTTTCCTAAAATGTTCCTAACATTTTAATTATGCGTTTACCTGAACCAAACGCTTAAGCTATGTTAAAAATCGAACATAAATACACTATAGAGGTTAATCTTCATCGTATCGTTTATTGCAATTATTATATGTTTTGTTAGGTGTTTGTGCTACACACACATGTAAGAGCATTTTATATTAAAATGTCTAAAAACTAAAAGTAAATTTTTTACCCATGTACGTAATCACCTTGTGACGGGTCTATCCGCGACCTTATCACTAATAGTCCTCTTCGAGAATTTGCACTCCTCAACAGTTATTTGTATCAGAGGGCTTTCTCCGAAGGAGAGAACGGAAAGATACAAATTAAGACTGATATGTGTATAGAATATAGTGTAAGCTTTCAAGAGCGAAAAGGGGGAGAGAGGGGGGAGAGATAGGATAGATTTTTCTAGTTGAATTGTTCTGCAGTTTTGTAGCTGAGCTGTCAATAAAGTAAATTGTTTTAGAGATGTCGACCCATCATTCCCATCCGTCAGACCTTTTGTCAATTACAGTGGCTCCCAACTTACCAATCCCCGAGATAGGAGTCTGTCCGAGTCTTAGAGTATTACCTGAAATTTTTTTTTTCCGAAAAGGAAAACGTGTCGGAATTTTTAGTTAGTATCGATAATGATGTGGTGTTGTAAAATATACCCCCAAATTTAGCCTGTGCTTACTTAAAGGGCCATCTTATTGGAAGAGCAAAAGACTGGTATGAGGTAAAAGGTTCTTCGTAAATGACTGGAACTGCAACAGACTTTGCACAATTAAATCAGGCATTAACAAACAGTTTTCCGGTGGTCAGAAATAGGTCAGAATTAGAGGCCGAGTTTTACTCGTCGCACCAAGTTAGAAGTCAGGCACCGTTCGATTTTGTATATAAATTATTGAAGATGCAGAAAATCCTTAATTTTGAAATGACTGAAGAATACCTGGTGAATCATATCATTATGAGATTGTCCCCACAGGTTATGGATTATGTAGAAGTTCGAAACACCACAACAAAGGCTGAACTAGTACAATTAGTAGAAAAGTATGAGGAACGACATTGGTATAAGGAAAACCAGGGTTCTAGCAATAATGGTGGAATAAAGGAATGAGATTCAAGTAGAAAGTTCCCCGACAGTCGTTTTGAAGGAAACTGACGAAATAGAAGGATTAATTATAGACAGAATGACGCGTGGTTAACTAATGTGGATTCGAATAATTTTAGATACCTTGGAGGTGCAGGAAATCAAGGGTTCGAGAACAGAATTCGGAATGATTGAGGTGATCATAGTTTCGATAGGCGTAGGAGTCGCAATGATTTTTCAGATAGAGGATGGAGTAATGATTGGACCGGAGGGGTCAAAAAGTTTCAAAATTTCAGTTCGAAAAGACATCGCCATAAGCGAGATATGGCTCTTGATCCACATAACGTAAGGCAAACTACAGAAGTGCAATGTCAGAATATAGCCAACGGTGTTAATCGTAACTAAAGTTTTGATTGCTCACAATCGGATTTGAATTTATTGTCTGTAAAATCAGCAGAGACTTGCAAACAACTTGAGAGAGAATTTGAAAAAGTTACTAAAGATTTGCAGAGTCGGCTACAAATTGTGATAAGGAGGTCTAAGAGATTACAGAAGCTGTCCCGGTGTTTGTTAAAGGATCAAAATATTAATCGTAGTTTTTCTTTTGTCTCTAGTAATACTTCTGGGTACTGAAGTCACTCTGTTAGAAAAGGTGCGAGCACCAATTATTATAAGAAGCCATCTAATCAATATGGTCGAGGGATCCAAGTGAAACTAGGAGAAGACTTAGTGTGTGGTAATATTGAGAAATTGTGTGAAAAAACTAGGCGGAATACTAAGATTCAACAGGATAGATGGGTAAAATATTATAATAAGAGAACACGGGAGCTTAAAGTTGATG
Source organism: Nephila pilipes (assembly GCA_019974015.1). Lineage (NCBI taxonomy): Eukaryota > Metazoa > Arthropoda > Arachnida > Araneae > Nephilidae > Nephila > Nephila pilipes. The sequence continues at coordinate 14,078 of BMAW01105891.1, read as the reverse complement.
TTAAGGTAAAGGATTTAGTGCTGGTGCAAACACATCCTATGAGATCAGCGAGCAAGAGGATTGCGAGTAAGTTTAAACATAAATTTGAAAGCCCATATGAGGTGATGAAAGTTGAGACATCTGGTTAGAAGAAGAGGAGAATGACAATCTGGTTATTTGGAAAGGGTGTAAACTGATAACGGTGAATGTAGATCAGGTACGGATTTATCACCTAAGAGAAAGGGATGATGGTGTTGTGGAGACAGACGGATTGGATGGTGAAAGGTCTAGGGCAGAACAGATAGAAACTGAGGGTAGCAAAGGTATAGCCCAGGAGGAAAGTTCTAAAAGGGAAAAATGGGAAATTAAGAGAATAATGAGTGAAGGGTCGACTGAATTTTCTAACAATTACGAAAGAGAGTATCGGAGTAAAAGGAGGCCACATGTGAGATTGAACTGTCGAGAACGCAGTGCGCCTTCTTCAATCGCTGAGGATACTGAAGTGGAAAGACGGTTCCATGGGAGCAGTAAGTGGTGAAAGAGGCCAATTCAGGAAACACTTCCACAAGGAATAAGAAATATGACCAGGAGAGAAGCAGCTGACTAAAGTGGAGTCCTGTTCAGAAGGTCCAGTCCAGATCCACCTCGAGGAGCACAGACAATCACAGACAAGTCCTGCCTGGGTGGTCAAGTCCTTGTCGGCTTCGCAGCAGACGACATATCAAGGAAGAGCAAGTGGAGTCCCGTAGGTCAGGTCCGTATCCCCTACTCAACAGACTTCGAATCAGCGAGAGACAAGCAGCAACAGGAAGGAAAATTCCATATCTGACAAGAGCTGGTGGTGTAGAAACAGAGAGGAGCAGGTGTAGATTTCGGCCCTACAAGTGACTGAACAGTGTTAATTGTAAAATAAAAATTATTGTAAACGTGTTATAGTTGGTAGTTATTTAAGTGTATAAAATGTATTAACGTAATTTCTATCGGGGCGTTAAGACCCTCAAATAAATAACGTTTTCTTCACGGAGGGGGTTGTGACGGGTCTATCTTTGACCTTGTCACTAATAGTCCTTTTGGGGAATTTGCACTCTTCAACAATTATTTGTATCAGAGGACTTCCTCCGAAGAAGAGAACGGAAACATGCAAATTAAGACAAATATGTGTATATATAATGTAAGCTTTCAAGAGAGAAAGAAGGATAGGATAGGATAGGATAGGATAGGATAGGATAGGATAGGATAGGATAGGATAGGATAGGATAGGTTTCTATTTGAATTGTTTTGCAGATTTGTTCTGTAGCTGAGCTGTCAATAAAGTAAATTATTTTAGAGGTGTCGACCCATCATTCCCATCCGTCCGACCTTTTGTCATTACTACCTTAACACCTTTTCCGTTCAGAAATGAAAGAGAAATTTAACTGTTCCTTGTTAACAAAATAATTTTTCTTGTATTTCTTGAAATAATATAAAATTATAATTTTATTTATTATTTTTTTTCAAAGAATATGGTATAAATATTCTTTGAAAAAAAAATATTTTTAACTATTGGTTTAAATTATGCATAGTTCTTAAGAGTATTCATTTTAACAACATATATTTAAAATAAGACATATTACAAAAATAATTATTTAAGGTTACGTAGCAAAATAAGTGTATTTTTTGTAATAAAATTTTGCTTGACAGTTATTTGAAACAACAAAAGAACAATTTAATATATTCAAAACACAAAGTCAAAAATGATTTTATAAGAATGACGATTAAATACAACAATGAATTACCAAAAACTAATATACTAAACTATTTTCGGTATTAAAATAGTATACTTCGCGTATATTGATATTTTAACTGCAGTGTCACTAACATCTGTTTAGTTTCCTACTTTTTAAAAATATAAATGTTCATCCCCATCACAGTTTGTTAATGCCACTATTCATTATAATCTAATTATTTCCCGGATATTTAGAGGAAACTGGCACGCCTTGTCTAAACATGTATTGCCAAATTTTTGAAAGTGACTTATTAAATTTAAAAATGAAAAACTGCTGTGAGATAAGCCATTAATATGTCATACAACTATTCTATTTTCATCTTCTTACGTATGAATGAGTTTAGCTGTCTACAAGGTTGGTGTAAAATGCAAATTACTGACAATTAATGTGGTTATCAAATGCTGAGATGGCACTATAGCTTAAGCCTGGTTCCATGATTAATTTTTATGTATCAATTGTTCTACTTATTTTTTTGACGTTATTCCTTATTTACGTAACTGGTGTTTCAAATGCTTGTTCCGAAAAGAAAATGCGTTAAAAAAGAAATATACTTTGGAAAAATATGGAGTTTATTTTTATGTACAAATTTTGCAGAGAAGCACAATTTTCAGAGAGAGAATCAAAAATACATACTTGTGGAGAAGAAAACAAATTAAAAAGATGTATATGTATTAAATAAAAACAGTTTGTTGATACATATGATGTTGATTTTGCAGATACATACAGTTATCAAAGAGAGATTCTAAACATACATTTGGTTTGGTTGCGATGGTAAAGATAAAACTATTTATGAAGTAATGCATAAAGTACAATACGAAATCCCTTAATCCGATACAAAAAATAAAATAATATGTTTTAAAGTATTATATCACTCGAAAGTATTTAAAAAATTCAGTTGAAACGAATGTTTGAAATGTAAAAAAATAAATGATGCCCCTAAACTTTCAAATGTTCGTTGTGAAAGTAAAATAGTATATCAAAGATCTGTAAAAACAATGAGTAAAATGTTATTCATCATAGTAGAGAATTCTGTATGATATGAAAAAAATAGTTCAAAATTATTACAATATCAGGAACGAAGGCATATATGCATATCGCTGGTCATGTTGTATGCATGATCTATGCATGGATATGATATGCATGATCTATGCATGGATATGTATGTATGATCTATGCATGGGCATGATGTATGCATGATCTATGCATGGACATGATGTCTGCATGATCTATGCTTGAATATGATGTATGCATGCTCTATGCATGGGCATGATGTATGTGTATCGCTCACACAATTAAAAATTAGTATGCAACAAAATTATTATTGAATATTGCATGCTTTCTTAATGCACACAAATAAAATTAGTGCATGAAGTTATTCTGATCGTGAAATGAATATATATGCAAAACTATTCGTCGTATGACTGGAATCAGGCATGCAAATCATGGACCTATTTATAGTTCTTAACAGCCCTGAAAAGTGGTATGCGGTACAATGTACCAGCATTCACTTCACTTCCATGGTTCCAAGTTCAAGTATTATACCTCGATTGCATTTATTAATTGTACGTCGTAGTCAACATAAGTAGAGCTGCTATAAGAATTTAAATGTTAGTTTGTAGACATTCGTAGAATGTTGGGTGAAGAACGTTTTAACCCAATCCAAATCCAGAGAATATACGTTTTGCGTTCATTGCGAGTGGTGTTCAGCATTTGCCATACAATGCAGAAAAATTTCATTTTTTCTTGTGTTGGTGTCTTTACATTTCATTTCAACCCATACATTACTATGCAATTTTGCTTTTGTTTTATTGAACTGTATGATTCTTTTAAGCTTGGCACTTGATTTAAAAATCCCCCTGTATAGTTGGTTATATTATTAGTTTTGTAAATATCTTTGTTTATGTTTAAAAAGTATATTTTCAGTTGGGATTTAGACAAAAATGTATTTAAAAAATGATTTAAGAAATATTTCAAAACTCGTTATTTATTTGAAATGAATTTCTATGGATAATAATGGAAAAATAAAGCTGTATTAAAACAAGTTTAAAAATCAGCGTACAATATCAAACAGATAGGTGTAAATCCCTTATAATATACTAAAGTTATGCAAAAACTTTCAAATATATAGGTTTTACGAAAGCCATTCGGAAAAATTTAAAAGGTTATAGGAATCATCTAAAGAAGTAATTTGTACCATGCAATTCATAGTTGAAGAGCAAGCGGAAAACCACTAAACAGCGATGTAATGGAAGGTGATGCTTCCAAAATCTATATTATATGTTTATTTTCATCTTTTTTCTGCGCTGATTTTCTGAATTTAGCTGATTTTATTTTTATTATTCTATTTCAATCCATATTTTTTATCTTCGTAAATTGTAGCTCAGAAGCCTTATTTTTTTTAATGTAGAAGCATGAATATATTTTGTTAAAATTAGATATGATTTTATATCCGAACCGAAATATCTTATCTTATCATTTTAGCAAGAATTCGCTTTAAACTAAATTTTAAATATTTATCAGCAAGTCATTATCCTCTACCTCCTTCATTTTTCTTCAATTCTTTTACTATCCATAATTCAATTCACTTCAATCTTATCTTCATCTAATTTACGTAATCACATTTCAGTTTGTTTGGAAATAAATTGTAATTTTATGTATTCAAATTACTATAAAATCCCCAAGGTAAAAGAAGAGAAAATCGCGAAAGCGCAACGTCATAATTGACGATCAAAAACAAAATTCTTTAGCTTTTCATTGTTGTCTTTCAATTCTTATGCGCTTTTCTTGAGAAGAACGGTTAACGGTTTCTAAAAGATTAAAGTTACAAAATTATACTAAATCAAAATAAACTTTTTTTTTAAATATCAAACCCTTATTACTCCAGAATTTTAACAAAATATATTCCTGCTCCTACAATAAATAATAAGGCTTCCGTGTAATTATTTACGAAGATGAAAAATGTGGATTGAAATAGAATAATAAAATTCTGAGAAGTACTTTAGTACAAACTTCCTGTAAACAATTTCAGTTCTAATCTCTGTATTAAGATTTTTTGAGCACGACATTTTCCTTGACAATATTCAAATATATTTAAGAAACTGTTATGTATGCACAAAACATTTTAAATAAATATTTTGAATACTTGTTTTATGCAAAACGTTAGAAAATGTTGTTTGTATAATACCATTAAAATTTATGGCTTTTACTTAATTAAATTTTCCTTTAAAAGTTCTCATAAAATGTTTATACTTGTAAAAAAGAGTTATTTGTTACATAATGATTATAATATTTTCTCTATTTCATGTTTCTTTGCGATGAGTAACTTTCCTTCAACACTGATGTAAATTATGAATGATTAATTTCGGTAAATATCAACAAACAATGGCTTTTATAATATTTTAAGAGCACAGCTTCAAGAATTTATATAATATTTTTCTTAATTTTACGTAATGACTTTTAATAACTCTGATATTCCATTAAAATAATTTTAGAAGAAAAATTTAAACGTTAGTTATTTTGGAATTTTGCAAGTGCAGGAATTCGACATAAAAATGGTGGCAATAATTTAAAATATTCTTGCTCCAATCTTCTTCTTTCATATTTTACGCGTAACCGATGCTTAGATAAAATGTAAATTATTTGTGAAATTTGTATTTTGCTTATCTGTATGTGCTCATTTTATTATTTGCAAGTGATTTTTTTTTCCCTCTAATAGTTTGAAATTTTTTTTTTTTTCATATATATAATACACAAATGTTTATTTTACTGTAATAAACGCTGTAATTCCTTATTCAACACATTATTTTCTCTCAGCTATATGTTAAATTTAACAAACGATAAATGAAAGAAATGAAAGTATAAACATTATCAACTCAACGATTTTTATTCAAGCTGCCGATAGAAAGAAAAATATTTTTTTTTATTTGGTTCCTAAGTTTGGCTTCACATCTTTGTGATATGGCGTATTGGCGACTTTTGCATCAAATGAAAAGAATTGTTTTGGTTTGTTATTTCTTAAAGAAAAATAATTTGGTCTGCTTAAGTACAAATTAACTAGTGAATTTAGAAAAATACACTTATGTTTTATTGATAATGCTTATTTATGCAAGTAATTTATGTAAAATAATTTAAATTTATAGAGTGAGTTTCTCTTGCTCAGTTAAGTAAAATTTTGTCACTGTTTTGATAATTTTTATTCAAAATGAACCAGACACATCTGAAGTGTTAATGGATAGTACGATCAGAAACATATATGCCAACAGAATATGACGAAATTTTAGAATTGACAGTGGTACTTGAAATAAGTTAAAAATTGTTACAGAACTTCAAATTAAATTAGATATCGCTAAAGTTAATGAAAAAAGTCAAGTAAAATGGATGTCACTTTATAGTATAGCTGCCGGAGTGTTTCACAACTCCTGCCCAAAAGATGAAGGAGTGATAGAAAATATCTAAACAAGCAGTTTTCACTCCTCCCCCCCCCAATGTACAGGCGGAGAGCAAGCAGTGAACCGCTAGACGGTGGTGTAACGGAAAGTATAAAGCGCGAATTCTCTTACACATCGTCATTTCTACCCTGGATTTCAGGAGACTCGGATTATTTTGAAACAAAATCTTGCTTAGAAATTAATGTACTTTGAAAATAAAATAACTTTATTCCTTTGAAAAATTTTTAATCTATATCTTCAAAAATAGTAATTTCTTAAGATACTAAATTGTTTTTATAACTTATTGAGACTATGCATAAGCTTTATTTAAATAAATAAGTTTATTGTAAAATGGGAAATTTGACATCATTTCTCATATTTTGGACAAGAAAAAAAAACATTTTTTTTCAAATCGGTACGAAAAAAAACCATACCTCCAGAAATGATGATGTGTAAGAAAACTCGCGTTTTATGCTTTCTAATACAGCTCTATGTAGTGGTTCACATCTTCTTCATCTGCGTACTGTCCCCAATCTTGCATCACCCCTTAAGCTTTCCCCATGAGTTTCAAAACACCGTATATGATGAACTTAACAATTTTAAAGCACAAATTTAAAATTCAGCACAAAGATTAGTACAAATATAATAATAAACTGACATAAAATTTAAAAAAAAATAAATGGATTTCTTCATTCTTTGATTGGTGAAACTAAATTTTTTGGAAATAAAGAGAACAAATTTGCATCGTTATTTAAGACATTAAAATGTATCTATCCAAACAAAAGAGCTGTATGTGATACCTAATATACAAGCTATATCATATTTAGAAAAACTGCTGAAAGTGTTTGTTAAAGACATACGAAATATATTAGTTAGCTTAAAAAAAATTAATAGAACCTTCTAAGTTTCAAAGTTTAGTCGCAATGTGTGATTTATCTAAAGTAATATTTATCAATATTATTTACGGTGTTAATTGTTGAATGATAAAGCTGCACTGAAATAAGGCATACAACAATTTAAAATCAAATGACTTCCCAGAGTGTCACTAGCTATAGATGTTTCCCCATTCTAACATATTATCGCGTTGGTGGCACTAAACATGTTAATTAACATTGTCAGAAAAAGACAATCCTAAAATAAAAGTTATTAATAGGTGCAAGTCATGTTAAAGTTTTGAAAAAATAGGGTCAACTAAAATTCAAGTGTATAAAATAAAGAATACAAGGAAATAGGTTAAAAATATTAACATTATAGTAATTATACTGCTTAAGGTATATTTGTATTGCTAAGTTATATATATTTGTTTTAATATTTTATCATCTGCTTTTATTTTACTATACATACAGAGTACTATTGCCTGATTTGATTATTTGTAGTTGGCTTTTCTTTTAATATTTAATTTACTGATATGGCCGAATCGCCAGTTTCTATTCTTTTTATTGTTATTATTGGCAACAATTTTGTATTTTAGATGTTTTGTTCGTGAAAGTAATTTTTTTTCGGAAATTAATGAAGGAATTTTCATTTCTTGATAGTAGTTGCTCCTGCGCAGCCTGGGACTCAAAATATAACAATTCAATTAACATTATTTTGAATAGTTCTATTTTTCGTTTTAATTAACGTCGCAATAGCATCAAAACGAGGGCTATTGTAGATGGAGCTCGTAATTTTGAACCTCCATCTTGTGAAGTAGACGACAACTGAGATGGCACTCCCTCTCTTATTTTCCATACCACACCAACGGGATGACTATGGGCACCGACATATTTAACGTGCATCACCCTCGGCTACATGGCGGATCATTTGAAGTCAAGGATCGAACCCGCGATTGAACGAAAATCGCCCGCCATGAATCCGAAACCATGACCACTCGGGTACCGCGGCTACAATTGTATTTTCAGAAAACTTTACATAAAAAAGTGTTAGCATATGTTAAAAGGAAACTATCAAAACCAATTTCAATTTTATTCTCATTTCAGTCATAATAATAGTTATCATTTCAAAATAAATCAGTTTTGCGCTAGAAACAGTACTTAAGAATGCAATTCAAAATTATCATGTTGAAGTTTTAAAGCCATCAAAAAGGCTTAGAGCTTAATTTCTCAGATTAAGCTCAAAAGTTAAGTATTATTAATTTAAAGCCTTAGATATTAGAAAAAAAAAATACACGAGATAGTAAAAATTTATTTAAACTACTATGTTATTCAAAACTAGGAGAATATCAACTTTTGACTGTGATCTTCATAACATTGGATTGATATTATTGAAATTAAGTATTACTTAGGTCTATATAACATATACATTACCAGAAGAAACCCAATCAACAATTAAGGTACATATTAGTGACCGTGACCTCATCAGCTCAAGGAAGTCTAAAAGAGATATTATAAATTGAAAAGAAAACAATTGTGTTAGTTGGAGGTATGGTCACCCTTATAGTACCACAACTTTCTCAACATCAATTTCTTATGAAAAAGAGACGGCTGATAATATACTTGCAGCAGCCGTTTGAAATCTAGAAATACTGTTTCAGTACCAGGGAGGGGAAAGGCGAGTTGCCGATGCCTGCAAAGGTACATCCAAATGGGAAGCGATTTAAAATAATTAAGAGATTTAAATCCGATCGTTGATTAATATCGCCTAAGAAGCCGCTCGGGTTTATCTATTGGCGATGGGCCTCGTAATTCTTAAGTTTGATCAAGAGGCGAGGATGCCCACCGAGAGAGAACTGGCACGTAACTCTCCGAAGTTTCGCACTATACCAATGGGGGATTCAGGACTTCGATAGTATTAATACCTACCAAATAGAGGTAAGCCACTGAGGTGATTGAAAATGAAAAAGGGGTATCTTCAACATTCTAAACAAAGCATAAACGATGCATGAGTGAAATAATTGAATAATCTAATAATATACTGTAAGGCGTCCACCGGAGGGATTTTTTGACATCTTTGAAACGTCAAAGTCGACAATAGCAGACGAAATGACAGACACCTCCCAGATGTAATTGTAAGTCAAGGTGTTAAAAAACCTTTTGTATTCTTTTGTGGGCTTTTGTTTTCTTTTAACCACCACTATCTTTATTAAAATAAAAGTTGTATTATATTCTATAGATTAATTGGTTTTATTAATTTCGCCCAATAAGCAATATGAGAACTGTTGGTGACAGACCTCATAATTTTGAATTTCGGTCAAGTGACGAGGATGACTCCTGAGTTGGCACCTCTAGCTCCTAATTTCTATACAAAACCAATGAGAACACTTTGCGCTTCAACAGATTTATCGTGTATCAATCCCGGCTACGTGGAAGGTCTTTTATGGCAACAATTCTCAAGTTCGCTACCATGACCACCTGGCTTCAACGACAATTATATTCAGCAGAAATATGTGCATTGTAAACTGCTGTTTGTAGAAAATGCAACACCATGAAGGAATCATCAGAATCAAATGAAATTCGCAGCAAATGTCAATTATAGGATATTATGCAAATTAATAAAGTTTCAGAGCCATCGCGCGTGCGCGGCGCGCGCAGCGCCCTCTGAATTGATGCTGAAAGCGTATAAATAAAGTGCTGTAGCGGGACGTTGAAAAAAGTCTATTATTATTTGTTAGTGGCAAACGTTTAGTGAGACCTGAGTATGCCTCCACGACGGAAGAATAAGAAATTCAAGCAACTTACGGAGTTTGAACGAGGGAGGATAATCGGCCTTCGAGAAGGAGGATTTTCCTATCGCGCAATAGCAGCTTGTATGCAGCGGAACAGTTCCACAGTGATGCGAGTTTGGAAGCAGTGGACCGACGAGCACCGAACAACTCGAAAAACAGGCACTGGACGACAGAAGGTGACGTCAGAGCGCGATGATCGACACCTGCTCCGCATGGCGGTGAATGATCGCACAGCTTCCTCCAGGCAGCTGGCAGCACGTTGGTCTACTGCTACAGGTGTACAATTGTCGGCTTCGTCAATTCGTCGTCGTCTGCTGCGCCGTGGATTGCGTGCAAGGGTGCCTTTATACAGGATTCCCCTCACGGCGAATCATCGACATCGGCAGTGGGCTCTTGAGCACAGAGACAGGCGAGCTGATTGGCACCAAGTTGTCTTTTCAGATGAATCACGCTTCAATTTGTGGACCCATGATGGCCGTGTTCGTGTTAGACGTTATGCCGGTCAACGCTGCCTTCCTGAGTGTATTATTGAACGACATAGTGGTCGAACACCCGGAGTTATGGTCTGGGGTGCGATTTCGTATCATGGACGATCCAATTTGATACGAATTGAGGGTAATCTCAATAGCAACAGGTACGTCCGTGAAGTGCTACAGCCCGAAGTCGTTCCTTTCCTTCAAGGCATCCCTGGAGCTATCTTTCAGCAGGATAATGCACGCCCACATGTTGCGCGGACTGTTCGAGACTTCTGTTCAGCACAACGCATGCAACTTCTTCCTTGGCCTGCTTATTCACCGGATATGTCGCCTATTGAGCACGTGTGGGATATGGTTGGTCGGCGTCTCGCTCGTGATCCGCGTCCTGCAGTTTCCAAAGGCGAACTTTGGTTGCGCATACAAGCGATATGGAATTCTCTTCCTCAAGCAGATATTCAACATCTGTTTGACTCCATGCCACGTCGTATAGCAGCACTTATTGCAGCGCATGGTGGCTGCACCAAATACTGATTTCGGACGCTTAATTTGTTTCTTTTGTTTTGAAAATTTCATCATTTATTTGTATCAGTACAAG
>BMAW01105890.1:0-21868 GCA_019974015.1 Nephila pilipes | reverse complement strand
GCAACAAAAAAATCTTCAAAATTACCTGAAAAAACTTCAAAACTGGCTCCCCAAATGGCGAATAGCCATCAATACAGAGAAATCCTCAGCAATAATATTTAAAAAAGGTAGACTAAGAAGAAGACAACACCCAATTCCTCTAACCCTGTTCAATGGCACTATCCCTTGGACTAAAGAAACTAAGTATTTAGAAGTGATCTTAGATCACAACCTGAAATACAACGAACACATCAACTACTTTGCAAAGAACTTCAAAATAAAACTTGCTCAACTCATCCCGCTCCTTCGAAAATCCTCCAAATTGACACTGGAAAACAAACGCCTAATTTACCTTCAATATATCCAACCCCTCCTATCTTATGCCTGTGCCATTTGGGGCACAACAAGTCAAACAAACATCAACAAACTTCAAGTAATTCAAAACAGAGGACTTCGTCTCATAACAGGAGCTCCTCTCTTCATCCCCCGAAGACTACTTCATAACGAACTTGAAATAGAGTCCATCCCCAAATTAATTAGGAAATTAGACACATATTTCCTCAACTCACTGCAGAATCATCAAAATCCTACAATAACCTTCCTTTCAAGAAACACCCTTCACACCGGAACAAGAAGCCTTCTATTACAAGCTCAAGATATTCCAGACAACTTATAACTTCAACCACCCTCAACAGATGGGGCGGAAAAACCCCCCCCCCCAAATCCTAGGTAAACCACTACCACTGGCCGGCGCATCCGTAAGGACCTCCCTTCGCCGAAACCAACCTCACTCCACCACAAGGCCAGCGAGTTTCCCCACGGAAACAAAAAAGCTGTACCCGATGCACTTCACCTCAAGGACGGCGAGTGTCCGTAGAGCTTCGGTCCAACGGATACAACAAAGCCGTTCCCCTTAGCAGTCACTCCGCTCCCTACAGATGGCGCTTCTCAACCCCACACAACCGGCCGGCGGGCAACGCAAGCCACTCACGCCGTATCCGATGCACTCCCATCCAACTGCTTCCCTGAACCAGTAACTCCCTCTTCCCCTTACTTCATACGGAATAAAAAGTCTTGTTTCCAAAGATTGGTACTCCACTAAAAGTCAGACCCGTTGATACTCAGAACAAGTACGAATTGCCGGAACCCAAAGTTCGTACAAACTGGGATTTATTTAAAAGCACTCTACTAACAAACATAATACAAACATTCACACTACCTACAAAACGGTGAGGATATAGAAAATCATGTCGCCGAATTAATACAAATCATTTTAAGTGCACATAAAATCGCCTCAAAACCCATAAAACAAAAGAAATAAACTTTTATCGGACAGGAATTGCGGGATCTATTCAGAAAGAGAAATAAAGCCAGAAAAACCTGGCAATTTACCCGTTTCCCTGCTGATAAAGAAATTTGAAACAGAATTCAAAACGAAATTAGGCGAAAAGTGCACTTACACAAAAAGAAAGAATGGGAAGAAACGCTTGAAAACCTGAGTGCGGAAACCGGTACCCTTTGGGGTATGGCGAAAGCATTCAGGAAAAAACGAACTCCCATCTCCACCCTTAAAGGCCCAGCTAATATCGCACTTTGTAACGACGAAAAATCTGAAATTTTGGCAGATTCACTTCAACAACAATTTAAACTAAACGACATAAACACACCCATTCATGATGATAACGTAAAGGATGTCGTTCAAAAATATCTAAATAATGAAGAAATATTCAATAATCAAGGTTTCAACCCACCACTAGCATCAGAAATAGCAGAGTATATCAAGAAAATAAAAATTAACAAAGCACCCGGAAAAGAAGAAATTACGAACAAAATGATCAAAAATCTACCTCATCTTTGTATTTTTCAACTACGGAACATCATTAATAATATGCTAGACCTCGGTTACTTCCCGGATTCCTGGAACACCGCTGTAGTCATACCGATCCTGAAGCCGGGAAAAGATCCCACCCTACACGGCAACTACAGATCAATTTCACTACTACCAATATTGAGCAAAATAGCCGAAAAAATAATACACAATAGACTTTCCAACTTCCTCCAAGAAAATGGTATTATAATACATCAACAACATGGTTTTGTTCCAAAATTGTCAACCTCCCATCAACTACTCAGAGTTATAGAATACGTAAAAACAGGATTTTACATAGACCAAAACACAGGTGCGGTTTTCCTGGATATCCAGAAAGCTTTCGACCGAGTCTGGCATACAGAAATAATCTATAAAATGATGAATTATAACACCCCTAAATATCTCGTAAAAATTATCAAATCATATCTGAAAAACAGAAAATTCCAAGTGACTGTAAACGAGAACCTTTCAAGCCCAAGAACTATAGAAGCTGGATTCCCGCTAGGAGGAATCCTCTCAACAACTTTGTTCAATTACTACGTGAACGACATCCCTACACACCCAAAAACAAAATTATGCATGTATGCAGATGATACTGCGATATAAGCACGACACTACTTTTCACCAAACATAGGCCAAGCACTAAACGAACACTTACAGAACTTAAAAGTATGGTACTCTACTTGGAAAATTGCCCTGAACGTTTCCAAGACTAGGGCCGTCTTCTTTTCACGAAATTACAGAAAAATAGAACAAGACACTTTTCTGGAAAACAAAAATATACCCTGGTCTCTAGAAACTGAATATCTTGGTGTAACATTGGATAAGAAACTCACTTTTAAACAACACGTACTACGAATTAAAAAGCAGTATAAATCTGTAGTAAATAATAAATTTCCCCTTATCTCGCGGAAATCTGCATTAAGCAGACGTTATAAACTGCTTACCTACACCCTGATTTTAAAACCCATCCTGACCTATGCTAGCCCGGTCTGGTCACAATGTTCTAACTTAACATTTGTTATGATAGAAAAATCACAAAACTCCACTAAAAGAATGAAAGTAAAAGACCACTGGTATATAAGAAATAACGACATAAAATTTTCAATTAAACTTCCTACATTTAAAATTTTCATTAAAAAACTTTCAGAAAATTTCTTCCATAAAATAGATACCTCAAACAATATAACCATTCAAGTAATAGAAAAATACACCCCAATAAGAAATAACGCACAACTACACAGACCACGAAAAATTCTAATTTTATAATCTAAAATTCACTCTCACAACAACACCATAGTCATTCGTAGTTACACCACAAACAATTTACACCCCTACTCACACACCCATATATACAGACTTAACACATCTCACCACCGACCAATCGCAGACCGCGCTCTCACTGCGGACAGACCGAGCAAGCAAGCAGGAATTCAATAGACTTCTGCTGCAATACACTAAGCATACTTAAAACAGTTCAACCTAAATTTTATTTAAATCATCTAGTTTTATTAATTAGTGAAGCTATAATAATTTTAGTAATTTATCCTGCAATTCTTTAATTTTTAATGTATTTTTAAAACTTTAACTTTTCAAAACTATTGCAATGTAACTCTAAATTATCTTATTATTAATAACTCATTAACTCCTGAGAAAGTGTAAAAACCAAAGTTCAGTTCACCAAATAATTATAGCCAATTCACATGGGATAGAAGCCCGAGAGGGTTAAGTTCCCCGTTATAATAGTAGTCGCTAATCCTCTACGCGGCGCTGGCAGTACAATCCGCGGAGAGGGAGGGAATAGAACATTTTGTGGATTCAGTTGAATGTCTTCGTTGTATGAGAACAGTTAAGTAGGCCACCCTGGGAGTGCTACAAACCTGTTTAAAAACTAAATTAAGATTTATTAAGTTTTAAATGTCGTCACTCATTGCTCTATATTTTCGAACCACAACCAAACATTACACGTATAATATTACAAATTTTACAAGAATTAAAATGGTAATCTATATGCTAAAAATAAGCACGACATGAAAATTATATTGAATGGTCATTTCATTTAAAATCAGAAAGTAATCCGGTGAAAGAATAATCACCTACTCATTAAACAACAGTAAATAGCGATTTCACCTAAAGTATTAACATTTTATTAAAAACGAATAAAAGTTCTTACAGTGCACACAATGTTATTTTGATTTCTATGGTACTTGATAAAGCATGCAAAAAAATTAATAAAAAAAATATCAAATATTACGCAAAGATATTTTAAAATGCATCCAGAATAGCAAAGTTTCAGTAACTTGTATTGTTATTCACGGTTGTTATCTTTTCAATATTTCCATTTCGCAAGAAAGTCGGTCTTTTGTTGTTTATTTCCGAAGAGAGAGTTCGTTCTGAAATATACACTGACTTTTTATTCAACAATAAATGTTCATGCAGTTTAGTAATCTCAAGCATCTTGCTGTTTCAAAGAAATATACCATAAAGATAAGGACATTTAAAACAGTTTGCTTCCTATTACATGTGTTTCACAAATCGAAACCATTTCTAGTCGCAATCATCGCAGTAATTTATTTTCTCATCTTTATTCTTTAAATTAGATTTCTTCAAAAGTGCTTTCATAGAAATATCCTTGTAAGAATTGCTGTGCATACCTGAGTATTTGTAACTTACTTAAATGAATTATTGGAAAAATATTTCTCAAACAGCACAAATACTCCCAATCCCAAAATGCAATTTTAAGAATTCTTTCCAATATGGATTCGGAGATGTTTATTAAGACCGTCTTTTCTATTAAATTCTTTTCCACAATATTCACACAGGTATGGATTTTTACCAGTGTGGATGAGAAAATGTCTATCGAGGTTGGCTTTTAGAGAAAATAATCTCCCACACAAATCACACCGGTGTGTCCTTTCGCCAGAGTGAATCAAAAGATGTCTCTTGAGTTGACCTTTCGTAGCAAATCTACTCCCACACCAGTCACAAAAGAAAGGTTTCAGGCCTGTGTGTATGCGAAGATGTTCTTCAAAATTACCTCTGCTTATAAATTCTTTCGAACAAAACTGACATTTAAAGATATTTTCTTTGGTGTGCAAACGACGGTGGGTATTTAGATTCCCTTGATAAGAATAACGTTTGTCGCACAAATCACATTGAAATGGTTTCTCGTCAGTACGGGTAACAACATGTCTATCGCTGGTAGATGCCGTTTCCTTGAGCTCAAAATTACCTGATTTTTGATTTTCCGGTACTTGACACTCCACATTCAAATATTCCGAACTTTCTATAGATTCTTTGCAATCATTGCTATTCATCCTGCTATCTAAGAAATTTATGGTTCTTTCATCTACTTCACTGATGGCATGATTCGATCTACTGCTGTGACCTTCACTTGTGTTTATCTTCATTGTGCATCCGTTGCCTCGAAGAGACTTTTTAAAATGTTCAATTCTTCTTTCGCACATTTCTTCCAAATGGTGTAAAGCACCTTGGGCTGATTTACCGTCAGCGTTTGTTCCTTCACTAATTTCACCTCCTTCGTGGGCGTTACATAAGTGTTGATAGAGCTGCATAAAGTCAGCACATATTTCTCCGCAATATTGACAAGTTCTACTTTCCATGAATAATTACTAGTTTCTTCTGAAAGCAATAGTTTTTCAAACTCCGAATTTATATCCGAAAAAAGTTACTTCCAATTCTTTCAGAACAGCGGATTCAAGTGTGCGAGAAATTCGAAGCAAAAGAAATATGTATTGCTTTTCCACGATTACAGTTAAAAAATATTCCTTTCCGTTTCTAATTAATAATTAAGATTGAAATCACAATAAAATTAGTTTTCAACTTGTATCTAAATGTTCTTTAAACTAGACCCTAATTTTTGAAGTAACAAGCATCAATCTCACCTTCAATCTGGTATCGTACTTAGCGTGTTTTGTGTAAGCCCTGTAAAATCAGTGACTCTGGTTGCGATTTTAAATTTAGTAACACACTAAATTCAATCGGACCTTTAATTGTCGTTCCCTTTTAATGTTTTCTTAGTACGAGATTCCATAAGGATCTTTGTTTCAAGCGGATGTCTAAATCTGATTGTTAAATTATATTAGAAAATACTTCAAGGAGTGCATTTCATTTATTTTATATTATTACAATGATTGTCACACAACACAACACATTTGTATTATGCATGCATAGCTTGAATTTTGTAATAAGCAGCTATTTCAGTATCCAAAGAGCAATAAGATAGATATAGGCTCCGTTTTGCAGAAAATAACAAACCCCCTTTTATTGTTGTATGCTTTAGTGTGTTAAATGTGTTGACTGTATTTGAGGTTCTAAGATTTCAAGTGTTGCTACGGTAGCCGAATGGTCATGATCGCGTGCTCTATAAGATGTTTGTTTTAGTCGAGTCGGGAGTTCGTGACCTGATGCCACTTAAGACTAATCCCAAAATGGGGATGATGTCTCATAAATGTTTCAAGATTTCATGTTCTAATAAGGTGTGGAGGTTCGAGAGTGGAGTGTCAGCTCAAGTGTCTTATTCATCTCTGGACCAAGTTTCAGAATTACAAATCTCCCTGTTGTCGATCTCAACGCGATGCTAATAAATAATCAAACAAACAAACTGACTTTTAATATCAATAAGAAAACGACAAACACGAATAACTTCTTTACTTTATCTTTCAAGGGTGCTGAAAAGAATGATTCTCGAGTTCATTTTGTTCGAGAAACACTCTCAAATAAACACTAAGAATTGTTTGTCTTTTGGAAAGAATAGCAATTAATCAATACATAATTTTTCTGAGTACAGCTACTGTGCTGTAGTAACATAAGAGTGAAAGTAAGATTCTTCTATCGAACTAGTTCCGTGAAGGACAGATAAAACTAATGAGTGAGGTTACGCGACATAAAAAACAATGAATGTCGAGTTAAAAAATGTCGGTTCATGAAGATAGAAAAGGTTTTGTGAGACTTTGACGTTGAGGATTTTGTTGTGATTATCTTTGTGGATACTTCATATACCTACTACATTATTTAATCATAGTCCAATGTGGGGACGAGTTACGTTGATTTTCTTCAGCGGCAAATTGAGGCAAAAATTTATTTTTTTGTGAGATTCGGGCACATAGGTCAAAAATATCTTTAATGATCATGCTCTGACAAAGAGGCTTGTGGAAATTAAAGTAAGGTAGGGAGGAAAAAATATCCGAAAAGCTCCATTACACTGTCTGTTGTGGAGCATTGACCATTTTTGAGTGGCTGCGGTTGCCTTGTTATCCTGGTTGGCGATTTCCGTCGGGCTTTGTTTTCCTCCAGAAACGGATTCGAGTCTTGATACTTCTGAAGACTAATTGTGTCGTAGTACTGATGCAGGCTTAATCTGTTCAAGATTCTAAGTCCTACGTATGGCGCGGCATGGAAGTTTGAAGAAGGAGGTTACTTTAGTTGTAGTCCTATTTAATTAACTGAGATTCAAATTTACGAGGTCCGTCGACAAATATTCTCGTGTTGCTGCTCAGTGCGACGTTGTTAAATAATCATAACCTCTACCGACATCGGGCTTTCGTTTCAACGTCAGGGATGAAAATTTGGAGGTTCATTACACATACCGAGAAATACCTCATGTCACGAAATATTTAAATTTAAAATCTATAAGTTTAAATGTATGTTATTTTAAAATGAATGTGTATAATTTCTTTAAAATGAGTTGCTTTTGCTCTTCATTTATTTATTTGCTTGGGGTAGTTACTTCAATAGAGCAGGACATGAATATTCCTGTGGTTAATTTGTGTAATAAAAATATTGTCTCCTAACGAATCTTTGTGCACTTTTAGAGTATGCAGACCTGACTCGTGTGAGACAGTGTTTGCTTTTTTTGAAAGGCAGTTTTTTAGGGCTCACATGCAAGTAAGAATCATATAAAAATAACAAATTTGATAAGTAAATGTATTTGACCGCTACTATAAAAAAATGTTATCAGTATCACGATAAAAAAAAAAGTAAGAAATGTATTGTGATGAATATATATAGATTTTTTTTTTTTTTTTTTTTTGAGAAAATTATAATTTAAGTTTCAGTCACAAACTTTTTTTATGAATTTGAATGCAGATGATAAAAATTTCCTTTCGTTTGCGTCATATTTTCTTAATCATCCTCTTTAGCGCAATATACGTCGTGCGTAATTTGTTGAAAATATATTTTTTTTCTGAATATCGATCATTTTATTATTGAATGATTTCTTATCGAGGCATAAACAGCGGATGAACAAGTTTCTTTGAAATGAGGTTTTCTGATAATGACTTTGATTGTATTAATGAACGTAATAAAATATTATACAAATATCTTGGTATATTTGTTGATATTTCTTAAATATAATATTTTTTGTCTGTTGTCCTTAATAATAATTATAGATAACAAAATACAATAGGAATTTAAGATGAAAATATTTTTTGACACTTGAATAAAATCTGAATATTTGTTGTTGTTAGATCAAATACCAAAAGTGATATTATTATTATAGAAAAAGGAAATAATTTATTTTCTGGTTCCTTTTAAAACGACAATACAAGAAGTGAAGTGTTGGTGATGTTTTTCATAAGAATTCAAGTTTCATACTATGGAATTTAAAAAAAATTTTTTAATGACTAGACCTTGTTAACTAGCTTGAAAGGAATTCTAACTGAAAACAATAGAAAATATTTTTGTATAAAATTATTCATTGAATCGAAAATAGTTTTATTTTAAATTTTTAAATGTTCCGGCTTAAATTTTCAACACTTAAAAATGATTTTCTTTGATTGATTGGTAGATTTTATGGGAAATAGATTTACAATGGCTGTTATTCCAAGGTAGAATTTGTTTATTCGTTTCGAAGAGCTATTCACAATGATAACTAAGGAATTTCTTTGAAATATGTGGTCAAATGGATTAGAAAACCTAATACAAAGCAAATTTAAGGGCCATCGTGGCCAAGTGGTTATAGAGGGAAATTGCGGTTGGCGTTGTATCGAGTCGTAAGTAGGAATCCTGATGTCACTAAAGATCCATCTCGTAGTTGACTGGATGCTAGTAAAATCGGTCGGGGCATGTAGAATTAACGTTTATGCCGCTCATAAATGGTAACAAGTGGGGTGCCAACTCGGAAACCTTCATCGTCATTTAACTGAATTTCTTCTATAGTATGTATGTTCTTCCGGTAATATAAGGGTTTGAAAATGTGAAGTTAATAAATAATCAATAAAATGATGTACTCGATGTTACTGAGAAAAATATTTTTTGTTTCTGTAATATAGAATTTAATCTTATACTGGAGCATAATACATATGTAATAATAATAGAATAAAACTAGAATGAATGAAGTAGAAAAATAGAAAGACTAGCGTGAAATTTCTTAAAATCAAATAAAATAACAATACATTTATAAATAGCTAGTGTGCATTTACGGCTTATGGCAAATTTTGCGTGTCCTCCAGGACACTCGGGGAAATGTCCTAAGCCATATATAGCGAAATAATGTATTCTTTGCCTTAATAATAACAACAGCAATAATGCAAATACCAGAAGAATATATTCTAAGAACGTTTAAGTTGACGTGTTGGGAAACTTTGGTCATCAATTACACACACAGATGTCCTCATAACTTCCCCGAGGTTCTAAATTAATTGTCCTCTAAAGCAATGTCTTGCTTCCAGGGACGAATTTAATAAACAATAAATAGTTTATTAAGAATTTTATGATTATGTTTTTAGAAACCGTAACTGGTGGGAATGAGATTAAAACTTGCTTTGCGCGAGTAATACAATTACAAATAACAGATTCATCTGGACTCAGAAATAAATTTTCTGCATTAAAAAGTGATTCGAATAAGTGTTGTTTTTAGATTTAGAACGACATTGAAGAAGGAACCGAATAGTTTGGAAATGTTGTGGTAAGACGTTCCGTGATAAAATGAAGTACACTGACCATGTTCTTATAGTTCACACAAAAAATGCAGATTACAAAGGAACAAACATCTAAAATATTAATGACAAAACTATTTTAAATGAATCCCAATATAGTAGTTCAAAAGAAAATAAAATGCATAAGAATAAAGATCGAAAGATTGAATACAAGAAAGAAGTCACACTTGTAAATTCCGTTAGAAGATCGACTGAATCCAACAGATTATTTGAGGAACTTGCAATAAATATCTTGAATAGAGAGATGGATGACAACCTTTTGTAAGCATCCGTTAAAAGTTCCATAGAATCAAATGTCAAATGTATCTCAAAAAGAATTAAAGCAGTAGATCATTTGCAACAGAATGAAACGACATCTACTAGAAATAATCTAGTACACGCACATACGATAGGCATTTGGTGCACATCTCCCTTAATCTGGGATTTAACCCAGATGTTCACCACTGTGTAGCTACTGGGAATCACTCTACATTTATTAAAGATAAAAGATTGAGCTCTCTAGACATTTTCAAAACTGGAATACTATAAAGAAGGCGAAGTATTTGGAAATTTATGTGTTATTGCTTGCAATGATATAAAGTCCTGCATTTAATTGAATGTTTGATTAAAAAAAAAGAGGACGAAATCCAATAAAACAATCGGAAGCGATCAGTACTAAATTTCTGCAAGACTGTCACCTTTCAATATAATTCCCTCTCAGAACTTCCTTTCATAAACTTTTTGGAGCTTTGCTATGTCGTTATTTGATTTGGAAACTTCTTCTTGCGAATGAACCATGTAATTTAGAATACACGTGTCGAAGTGTCTCGAATAAGATCAGTCACAAAGGATTTCGTAAGCTGAGAATAAGTTAATGTTAAATTAATAAGGGGGGAGAGAAAACTTGGAAGGTTTGGGCAATGATTGGCAAGATTAGACGTATATTTATGGACGAAAAAAAAAAGATTATATTGATTTTTTTAGTGAGAGGTAATTATCTGAACACATATGTATACTAGAGATCTAACTTATAAAATATTAGTTCTAACTCAGATTCCGTTAATCAATTGCAAGGGCAGTACATTTTTAAACTAAAATTGTGTGAGTTTACTAAAATTTGATTAAAAGAGAACTCAGAGCTCTTTTCCAATAATAATACACACACTGAGTTTAGGGCATATTTAAGCGAATGATAAATTTAAATTTTACGAAGACTTGACTTTCTGATTATTTAGATTATTTGACTGATGAATAAACTTAAATTGAATTATAATGGAACAAATACTAAATATAAACCAGGGTGGTACAATCTAAGCGGCATCTGAAGCCTCTCCAAAAATGATGTTTGTGTTTAGATGGCTCACAGCTAAGGTAATTTATCGGAATTTCTCATCGAAAAATTTAATATATCACTAATTATGAACGTTAAAATAGCCGCAAAAGTTGGAGCTTGGATATACATTGAATAGACACTTCTATTGAACCTTTCACTATACAATAGTAAGAGTTCCTTAAGTTATTTGCGCAATAATACACTTACTCAATGGACTGTATGAAATATAACTTTTTAATGATTCACAAAACATCTGCACACAGTGCCTTCACAGACAGTTCGTTTTACACTTCGCTCGTATACACGTTGAGCACTCCCCGCTCTACTCCTCAGTTGCGGTTAGAATCCACAATTTTTGAACATATTCAGCATAATACTTTATTGTTTGCTTTGGGACAGAAGCACCTTAAATCTGTGAGAGCCAAAATTCTTCCCTTTTCCATAGTGTGTAAGTTCCGAGAAGGGGCGTCAGCTCATTTGTTATCCTTGTCACTAGACCGAATTTCAAAAATTACGAGGTCCGTCGCCAATAGACTTCTTGTTGTTTCTAGTGCGATGTTAATAAAGCCAAGCTAACGTAACTAAACCAAAATTTTAATATCTGAATAAAATATTGTTATCAACTTCAATAATTTATCATCAGAGTCCATAATCCTCAAAAAAACGTTGGCGTAGTGTGTAAGTTAGCAGTAGGGGGTGCTAGCTATGTAATCGTCCTCGTCACTTGATCGAGGTACACAATTACGAACCAAACTAAACCAAACCTTAATTTTAATACATGAATACAATATTATTATCAATTTCAATTATTTATTATTTCCATTAATTCTGTTTTGAAGGTCGTTCAATAAGTTCTTTGAAAATAACAGACATGGCACACGTAGCTTCGAAAAAGGTTTTCTTTTAGTAAGCATCATGGCTCACTAGACAGCTGTCTAAGTCTCAGCTACTCGCTTTCTTGATCATGATATCTTTTGTACCTCAAACACTCATTGTTATCACTTTTCCTGCAGATTATATCATCTTCGAATTTTTTTTAAAACGATTTACCATAAAAATCCCAACGTTACGAATTTTGTCTGGTTTTCATTGAATAACGACATTTCCTCTTATCATCGAAGATGCCAAGCAAATCCATAGGACATCAACAACTCGACTCGGCAGCAATCAGATTTTGATTTGGCATCAAATGACAAAATATGTTCTTTGCAAATTCATTATTATACAATTATTTCAATAAATTATTAGTTTGAATAGTGGTTTAGTAATTTTCATGTGATATTTTATAACAAACTGTTGCTCACATATATATTTTCGGGCGAATCAAAACAAAAATAACTCTAATCAGAACGAAGGCCGCAATTGTACGGAATTGTCTAAAGAAGCTAGAGGAACTGCATTCAAACGGGAAGGCTTCACGCTATACAACTGTCGGTCGTTGGTATTTTGTGAATGAGTACTTCTCATGTTGCGGAGTCAGTCTAGTTATATAACAGCCACACGTCTTTTTCTCATTTTATCTTCAATTTAAAAAAGTATTTTGTATCTGTTTTGTTTTCTAACTTAGCTCTGATTGGTGCAAAGTTGAATCCATCTATAAGAATATTTAAATTGGTTCTTCCAAAAAAATTAAAAAAATATATGTAAAGTTAATTTTTAATAAAAAAAACCCCCTTTACTTCATTAATCATTGTTTTTATGGAATCAAAGAGATTATAAACACCTATCATTCATTTAATAGTAGAAAGACATTTTCAAACAAAAGATACAAGGATGTAAAAATAAAATTTTATTTTGAAAGGAGAAATCGTTTTATAATAATTGCTCATAGCATCTTTCCAATTGGCTAGTGCTACCGTTGGCCGAATTTTTTTCCATTATTCCAGATTCTGCACCAGAGAATTTTAATGCCTATGATTTAGTAATAAGTCCCCTGATAACCAACTTAAATGCTGTGGTAATAACTGCACTGAAAACTACTCCGGAAGTCCTCAAAATCGAATGAATTTTAAGACCTCGAATAACCAATTATTGGGAAGAAAGAAAGAAAATTGCGAGAAACAACAATAACCCGACCCACAGCAATCACCCTTCCACACCTTCCATCGACTCTCAAGATAGTAACTTTCTCTTTTGGAATGGTATCAAAATTTTTTTCAACAACTTCAATCTTCAAAATTTTGGCCAAACGTTTCAATTCATCAAATCCATTGGTGAAAACTTCCCCGATAGAAACTTTGTCACATTCACTAATATCGAAAAATCATTCCAAGTTATCTGCAGTAGGGTTAATATCTGGTTCTTATTTTTAATGGATCAGTTAAACTCCCCGCCTCCCTCACAACGAATAGCGAATCTTAGACAACGTAACAGGAATAAAAAGATTTTATAACTCATAGTCAAATAAAATATTTCAAGTCCTGTGGAATCAGTAGCCCAGATATCGCTCACATTCACGTGCGATGATTTATGTACTTCAGACAAATAAAGAAAACCAACGAAAGCTTTTGCTTGAATTAAATCAGTTCTTTTAGCGTCACGTTCTCTCTGAAAGCTATCCATAATCTTTTCTATATAAATATTTATGCCGACCACAATGCTCTCCATTATGGCATAATCGAATATTAATATCCAAGAATCTTCAGGCAATGATATATTCCTAGCGTGAACCGACATTTCCAGGCAATTTAGTTATGATATCATGCAAGAAAGTTCTTATAATTTGCCTTGGTTTATTTTTATTCCATTTTGAAATGCCATCTTTTCCAGAATAATATTCATCATAACTAATTAAGTTTTTAGCTGTTTCATTTCATCTTTATAACCTAGAAATCAATGCATGTTTAACTTCTCACACAAGCATTTATTCAAAAGAAAATATAAAAACGAGAACGCTCGTTGGGTCTAACAGGAACGAAAAGCCAATTTTTATTCTAAAAACAGCATCGAGGAAATTGATCGTCAATGGAATTGAAAAAGGGTGACTTTCATAGCAGCTACTGAAAGATTCAAATATTTTCTCTAAAGGAGAAAGGTTCATATTGAATTATAAACTCGCCCGGGCCTGTTTGACCCACTGCGCGTTCTCGCGGGTTAACGTAGATGACTCCTGAACTGTACATCCCTCTCCCACATCACGTCAAAGAGAGGAATTTCAGCTTCGACAGATTTATCGAGCATCAAACCCAACTTCACGGGAAGTCTTAAGTTGCATCAAGACTCGAACTCGTGACTCATCGTAAAGCAACGGCCGTGAATCCGCAACAATGGCCACTAGGGTACCACGCCCTAGAATCTTTTGAGAAAAACGCACTTAGATACACCTGTTAGCATTGTGATATTCTGACTTACACTCGTGTGTAAATTTAAAAATATTTTCACATTATGTTTAATATCTGAGAAACAACTGGACAGATTGTAATGAAATCTGATTTTAATATATACATTCATACCTGAGATCGAAATGGATCATTCATAAGTCATATTAAGTACTCAGGATTATCAATTAATCTATTAGTGAAGGAAGCTTCAAAATCCGAGTTGTGATATCGAACTGTAAAAGGGCCTAATATGCTGTAAGGTTAGCTTGCACAGCCAGACAGGTCACGCAATATGACAGCATACTTGACAGAAGAAAGCTAAGATTACTCGGTGATATTTCGGTCTACCTTATGCAGCAAGGCAGCTTTTAACTCCAGCATCGTTACATTTTTCAGAAGGATGGAGAGATCCGATTTCTTTCCCAAAAACGTCTTTAATGAGGCTCGAGTTTCATTACAATTGAGGTGTATAATTGCTTTTTAACTCAAACCCATTATTCGAGTAGAACAAAGGGATCACTACCATCAGCACTCAGTTAACGCGGCCACACAATGAAATTCAAATTTAGTAAATGCATCTTGCATCCTACCATATGATTCAAAAGTTTTCTTTTCTCTTCTGAAAACTTTTAATATTGCACCTTATTTTTAAAATCAAACCAAAAAGTAATTGATTTCTACCGTTGTTCTAAAGATGACAGAATGTTTTCAAAGCTTTCCAAGGCACAGGACAAAACAATTATACATGGGCGCTGACATTGGTTTGGTTTTATTAACGTCACACTAGAAGCAACACGAGGGCTTTTGGCAATAGACCTCCTAAATTTGTGTCTCAGTCAAATGAAGAAGACGACACTTGGAGGACTTTAGGCCCAGACAGTTTTAATGTGCATCAGACTCGGCAACACGGTAAATCGTTCATGTTCTCAAGACTCTTCATCACAACTACTGTTTTCTCCAAAAATTATTTGAAAGTAATATTAATCTGTGGGTCAATATTGAGTATATTCCAGTGATTATATTTATGACACAAGTATTTATTGTAAGTAAATAGAACATGCCCCAAATAATTGATACGGTTACAGGTACTATTTGTATATTAAGTCTACGGCGAAGGTGTATACCAAGATTTCGAAATATTTTTTGGAATAAAAGTTTTCATTGATTCTTTTCATTCTGTCATGAAAAATATTATTATTGATGTTTTCAAGGGCAATGCAGTCAATGTATACAACGGACTCTGTTACCAATTTTCCGAGACAATCCGCCTGTTCATTCCAAAACATCTTTGAATGTCCTGGAATCCAAAGCAGAATAGTCTGAGTATTAAGAAGCGACTGTATGACGATCGTAGTGGTAAATCTTCGAATGACAATTGGTGATTAATATTTTAATTTCTCAATGCAGATTGTACAGAATAACTGATGGACAGAATTAAAAGCTTTTGTCTTTAAAATTCAGTTAAATCATCGAGTGCGTGGAATATGGCGAGGTCTTTTGCTTTAAATAAATAATTGATATGATTTACTCTGTAGGCGAAAGATGCATTTTTTATGATACTTGCTGTTGATGTCATTTTTTGATTTATTGGATCACCCGTAGTTATTAGGAAAAAAACTCGTATTAATTATTTCATCAGTCTTTTTTTAATATATATTGGTAAATTTTTAGTTTGAAATCCAAAATGAATCTGTCGAAGCTCAAAAGGAAGATACGTGAAATGCAACAATTTGTGCATTAATATATTTCGATTTTCATTCATGCCCAAAATGTGGAAAGTTTTCAGGATGTTGTGCTTCTTCCCTTCAAGAATTTAAAGATTTATTGCTGTAATGCTTTTTCGGTGAATAGCAAAAAAGTAACCGTATGATATTTGAAACTTTCACAGAGAAAGAGTACCTTTTAAAAAGTATCATGCTATCAAATGTTTTGGAGGATTGATTGATTCGTATATAGCACAGAAACAGCACAAGTGCTATTGTAAACCACATTCTTATTTAGAGCACCATCCAACGATGAGGAAAACACGTGAGCTCTAATACCTCACCAAGCTACTCCTCAGGAAATTACATCACTTAAGCTACTTCCTAATGATGACCCTGACATACTCTATTGATATTTTGCTTCCCATGGGGCTCACAGTGTTTCGAAAACATAGTGTATCGCACTTCGGGGTTCGAGTTGATTAAGAGTCGATGAAACAATATCTTTAAAAAAAATCTCAAGACTATTATTCGTCGCATTTTTAACAGGACGCAGGAGATTCCAGCTGTGAATATCATAATTACACAGTTCTAATTCAGCTAATTTCACAGGAAACAGCTTCAAAAAGCAGAAGTCTCTAATATCTCAGACAGATAATTAACAATAAAAAAAAATGACCGTCTTCACTACTGCTCGTCTTCTCCACTACTACACGCTTCTTATGAACTTATGAAAAGCTCTACGGGTACCTAGGTTGCTTAGCCGCCTTTCAACCCGTATCTTGCTGGGAACTGCATTATAGGCCTGGTATGGTTGAGATTTTGCAGGGATTGGTCGAACGGCTTGCACTTACTTCTTCGGAGGCGGGGTGGGTGGGGAGCCAATAGGATCGTTTGGATTCAGCTTGGAGTGGAAGGTGGGTGGCTTTGTGAAAATGTTCTTCTGTTGATGGAAACTTTTGGAGGTAGATGAGTGAGTGCTTTGCTATTGGTTGTCCTGGAGATAGGCTATTTCAATAGGGTGGAGCATGCTCGGTGTTTGGGTATGAATTTAGATATTGAATAAGGAATAAGAGATTAAGTTGAAAGCAATAAAATTTTTATATTAAATTGAAATAAATTATGGGGGTTCATAGGAATCAAGTAAGATTTGTCTAGGCTACTCGCTTCTATTTCTGCCGATGGTATTTATACCTGGCTTGGAGTTTCGCCAAGGTTCCAAAAGGTTCTATCTCGCTTACTATTGGTCCTCAAGCTTCGATGATGGAACTTTCCAAAAACATCTATTTTTCACTAAATCTCGCCAATAATCCTGCCAAAAGGTCGCAAGTCTCCAAATCCCTAGAAATGTCCTGGTTTTTTTTTTTTTTTAACATTGCACGTGCGATTTTTCCCCAAATTCCAATCTGTCAGAGAAATTTTAAGTTAAATACAAATAATATTTACAAATTTGTAACAATAGTGATGAGCCCCCCGGGTTATGCTAGAGATCTTCTTTCTTATTAACCAATTGTTAACTTTTTCAGCCTTTTTTTTCTACCAATTCAAGAATTTAAGCAAATCTATGTCGCATCTTAGACAAATTTGGCTCTGATGCCAATACCTCTAATTGTTATTCTCTGCATGTGTCGCAAAAGTGAGACTCTGAGCCTCAATAGAATCAAATTGTTTTTCAGTCTTTCTTTCGAAATGTGTTTTGTGTAATCCGGACTCGAACATAAATATCCACTGATTGATTCGTTTTATCAATGTAGCACTAGAAGCAATTCGAGTGCTATTGGAAAGGGACATCATTATTTCCAACCTTGGTCAAGTGACGAGGACTACACCTTATCTCGCACCTTCCTTTTTTAACTTCCACACCATGACAACAGTGGGATTTTAAACAACGAAAAAACTACAATGTACCAGCCCTAGCTACAAGGTGGGTCTTCAGTGGCATCAGGCCTCGAACCCATGATTCGATGAAAACCACCGGCAATGAGTAAATGCTGATAGGTAACCGTGGTCAAAAAACTCGGCTGATACAACACCTGTAATAAACTTGCGACTTGACAAATTGGCTGCTACGGTTGTGCCAATCTGTTAGAGGAAATTGCTGTAGTTGTCTAAGCTTAAAATCGTTGTCATCTACTATTAATCAAACAAGAAATGAGAATTTATTTTTTTTACAATAAATATCCATTTAAATAGATTATGCGAGTACATTTGTTACAATAAATAAATATGAATATAACGCAATTTAAATAAAAGTTTCTGGGGATTTTTAGGCCAGGCATACATTATAATTATCTGAAAATGGTTATAAAACACTTAAAAATTGGTATTTAGATTTTTTAGAACATAAAAACCTTTTTAATCTTGTTTTTATTTTATGCTACAATTTCATACAAAGAATATAAAATTAAGCCGTGAAAAAGCTATTTACAGTTGTCTATTTAATTATTTTCTTTTAAAAAACGTAGAACTACAAAATAAAATTTATGGAGTATTAGGTTTTTTTCTCTCGCTTGTGCTATCTATTTAACCAAGATTTTATAAATACAAAATATATAAAATAAATAGAAAATTTAAAACAAATTTAGTAAGGTTCTTGAATTAAAAAAAACTCGACGCTTTAGAAAAGAGATGTTTGCATCGATTGAAACAAATTGCACGTAATTATTATATACATAGAGAAATTAAAATATTAGAGGAAATCAATGTATATAACAGGTCAATTGAAAAGTCACCGGCCTGACACATAGATGGCGCTACTAGAATTAAATCCATATGTTTTTTTAGTTAGCCTTAACCTTCAAAAGATGGATGTATAAATTTGACAGCTGTCGAATCATTAGTTTGTGAATTACAGTATTTTGAGTGAAGCAACTTTTTTTATTGTGAAAAAAATGGATAAAAAGGAATTTCGCGTGTTGATAAAATATTGCTTTTTGTAGGGAAAAAATACAGTTGAAGCAAAAACTTGGTTTGATACCGAGTTTCCGGACACTGCCCCAGGAAAATCAACCATCAAAGATTGGTATGCTAAGTTTAGACGTGGTGAAATGAGCACCGAAGACTGTGAACGCAGTGGACGCCCCAAAGAGGTTGTTACCGACGAAAACATTAAAAAAATCCACAAAATGATTTTGAATGACCGTAAATTGAAATTGAATGAAATAGCAGACACTCTAAAGATATCAACTGAATGTGTACATCATATCATTCATGAATATTTGGGTAGGAGAAAGCTCTTTGCAAAGTGAGTGCTGCGCGAGCTCACTTTTGACCCAAAACAACAACGAGTTGATGATTCGGAGCAGTGTTTGAAGATGATCGAGCCCAATAAATCCGAGTGTTTGCGTCGATATGTGACAATGGATAAAACACGGCTCCATCATTTCACTCCGAAGTCCAAACGACAGTCATCCGAGTGGACTGCTCACGATGAACCCGCTCCAAAGCGTGGGAAAACGCAACAGTCAGCTGGCAAGTTTTTGGCGTCTGTATTTTGGGATGCGCATGGAATAATTTTCATTGACTACCTTGAAAAAGGAAGGACCATCAACAGCGACTATTACATAGCATTATTGGACCGTTTGAAGGACGAAAAACGGCCGCATTTGAAGAAAAAGAAAGTGCTAATTCACCAAGACAATGCACCGTGTCACAAATCAGTGAAAGCGATGGCAAAAATCCATGAATTGGGCTTCGAATTGCTTCCTCATCCACCGTATTCTCCTGATCTGGTCCCCAGCGACTATTTCCTGTTCTCAGATCTCAAAAGAATGCTCGCTGGGAAGAAATTTTCGTCGAATGAAGAGGTGATCGCCGAAACTGAGGCCTATTTTGAAGCAAATGACAAATCGTACTACAAAAATGGTATCGAAAAGTTGGAGGGTCGGTATAATCAGTGTATCACCCTTGAAGGGAATTATGTTGAATAAAAAAAAAAAAAAATTGCCAAAAAAATGTGTTTTACTATGGCAGGCCGGTGACTTTTCAATTGACCTGTTATATATATATATATATATATATATATATATATATTATGTTGGAAGTGGCACGCATGAGAATAAGTGCGATGAGAATAATAGTCTGCGTAAAAGTACTTGAAATACATACATAAAAATTTTCAGTTCATTGATGCTTATCATTTTGAGATAATGTGTTTTACAGAAATGAAATATTTTTCAAAAAAGTTCTGTTAGAATCTTTCTGGTCTGTCAAATTCATGATCAAGTAATTAAAGAAACAGCCATAAAATTAACTACATGAATAAGGTAGAAACAAAATTCCAACTTATTTTTCAAGATAAAAGGTTTAATTTTATAATGAGACAAAAAATTTAAAAAAAAAAACATATTTGGCCACAAAATTTTGTTTTCATGGTGTACTGGCACCTTAAAGGAATTCGATACTCGTATAACGATTGGTAAATTGTGTATAAATATAACACTTTGATGCAATACAAGGACTATTGGTACAGGATCTCGTTATTTCAAACCAAGTGACCTGCCACTCCATTTCCAATCTTCCAAATCACACTAGCGGAAGTACTGAGTCCTCGCTACTGTATGTTGCATCAGCACAGAACACAATGGGTCTTAAGTGGCATTAACCTCGACGTCATCAACGCTGGTCTCGAATTCGTGACCATGACCACCCAGTTACAGAAACCTTGAATCGTGTGTCGATTACTATAGGGAATGGGTGTCTAAACTATGACAGTTTTAGGGCCACATTGCAAAAAGGAAATTTGCTGGGCCAGACATAAAATATTTTTTCAACAAATTGAAATAAAAGTTAACTCTATGTAGTTTTATTAAAATAAATTAACTTCTTTTTATTATAATTTTTTTGAAAATTTGATTCAGATATGCATTGGTACATATTTATTTTAAATTTGTTAAAATTTCGTTTCGTTTAGTTTTGATTTCATAAAACAGAAAAAATTCGAATTAATGAGATGGATGAGTTTGCTTTTGTTGAACAAGCAAATCGATATGAGGTTGAATAAACTAGGTAGCAATTCTTACTGCATTTTCTAGATGTTTGTCAGTGATCTTTGTCTTATTTTTTTTGTTTTCTGTGTGCTTCATTCTTTGAAATAATTGTTCACAAATATAAGTACTGCCAAAAGCTCAAGACATTAATAAATTATGATTGAGAAAATTAGGATATATATCGCGGGGTATATAATCTTTATAACACTACCGTAAGGAACATTCCCACGTTTTTATTTCAGTTGAATGTTACTTTGCAGTTTAATGCATTTTATTTGAAGATTTGAAGGTAATTTATTTATTTCTGGAGAAAATGTGATAAAAAATATGTTGAAATACTCTTCATTATTTTCGAAAATCTTGAAATCCACTTTCAAGCTCTTGAATTACATCAAAAAATAATGCAGCTTATTTTATGCAACTCACAGGTTTATATGCAGCCAAAGAACTGAAATGTGTCAAATGTTTTACTTTTATTTGATTGCGCCAAAATTTCAACTTTCTTTTAAGCACTGTTATTGTTTGGAACATAATAATAAACTGAAATTTCTTAGAAGTCTCAAATTTAAATGATTTAAATGTTCTGTTAAGTCAACTAAAAAAGTTAAATCTAAAATCCAATCTTCGTCTTCAAATTCATTCACAGGTTTCCCTTTTTTTCCATAAATATTTTTATTTCAGTTCTCAAATAGTAAAATCTTTTGAGCATTTTCCTCTTAATGAGCCATCTTACTTCCG
>BMAW01105885.1:175117-221030 GCA_019974015.1 Nephila pilipes | reverse complement strand
GGCTTCTGAGGTCCGAAAGAGTGGTGAACTTTTAATTTAAAGAGAAAACAGGACCGTATGACAGGTGTTACTCCATTACTGAACTCGTATCTAAGCGAATGCTTATATGAAACCAACTAAGCCAATTTTGGTTTATAGAATTTGTAACATTATTGAAAGAGACATCATACATACAAAACTGTAAAGTTTCTTATAAATTTAAAACTAATCAAATTTATGTTACGTTCTTTTTATTGCCGATAGTAAATTAATCTGGAATGATACTAAGGAAAGAGAAATTGTATCAGCTACGGATATATAATTCCAATTGAGGCAGGATATAAAATTTAGGAAATTTCTACCATAAATTTGTACAGTAATTTTTTTCAAAATTAAGTGGTCTTATATGTGAACTTAAGCATGATTTGAGTTTCAATTTGTTTTCCTCTATATTATTCATTTTGCTTTTTACGTACAATATTAAATTTCTTTCACGGAGTAAATTTATTTAATTATTTTTATAAATGCTTATTGTATATTTAATATAACTTTTTTTTCTTTGTAATTATTTTGCTGATAAAATATATCTATATTTATTGGTAAACTTTATTCAACAATCTATTTTATATAAATAAGTTTTCAACCCTTTCACGACTGAAGGAATTCCACATTTTAAAATTAATTGTCGTACTCGGATTGTCATATTTAGTTATAACTTTATTTGAAATTTTCATACAAAATGTCAAAATAGCACGTATGCCGAACGCAATTACGTAAGCGGGAACGTTTAGGAAAGAAAAAGAACTGTCAAATCAATTGGTGCCGAAGATAAAACAGTTGCGAGTTGTACCCTGTTATTATTTCAGGTTATTGTGTCGTATAATATAATTATTATGCTTGCTCATATGTCTTATGTTATTCTTTAAGTAATTTTGTACAATAATAAAATATATTTAAACAAATGAAAACATGTGCCTGTTAATGACAAATAACTACAAATAAAAATAAATATTGTTATGAATTTTTCTTTTTTTTATTTATTGTACTACTAACAAATTAAAATAAACAAATACATACAAGTAATTACTCTTAGAAACCGCATGGTTCTGTAAGGTTTGATGTAAAGTTTGTTCAGATATTTATTATGATCTCAGTATAATACTCTTTCCTAATTTTAAGAGAATTTTCAATAAAGAAATTTTTACATATATTATATCTAATTTTATTAGTTATTGTATATGACAAAAGTTCCTGATAAGCAATTTTTTCTTGCAGAAATGTTAACAACACAGTTGACAGTTGGAGTGTATTTAGAAAAAACATGGACCAAATGTATTCTATTAATACATTTCTTAACTGTAAATGAAGGGTCCTAATTTTGTAATCAATACTTGTAATATTTTGTAATTTAACCAATACTTGTAATACTTGTAATAACCAATACTTGTAATACTTGTAATATTTTGTAAATAAAAATTTGATTTCTTATACTCATGCATCAATTTTCGAGATTGCCGATACTTTGAGAGTGAATGATGTAACAGGCCGAAAATATTCTTCCGTAACCTATTGGTGCTTTCTTGTATATCTATCGACAAACTAAGCTTCTATTTTTTTTTCTGGCGAAAACTTCAGTGAAAAGAGGAAAGGTAATTTCTGTCCGAGATCTTAGGAGATTATGGGAGAAATAGGGCCTCTAAAGGTTCTTTTGTAGAAAGTACAATTTTCGTTCCATCTGAGCAGTCGGGCCCTTGAGTAAATAAAAATAAAAATTTCCCCCGAGTGTAGCATATTGAATAAAAGGAACGCAGGAGTTAAATGCACATGTGACTTTTGCTTTGCTTGAAGAGAGATCATTTTGTAGGGAGGGAAATACTGAAGAAAGAGTTCTGTATTATTTGTTTGCATGATAATTTGGTATTTGAAACTTAATTTTTTTTTCAAAAAATATTTTTTTAGTATTAAATATCATTTGTTACTGTTTATTTCAAAAAATGTAGTTAATAAATGGAAACATTTTATGTTAACAGAATGGTGTTAAAGGATTTTAAATAAAATATGCTGAAAATTTATTTTACATGGGAGATAATACTTGAATGGGCTTTTGTTTTTTCTTTATTGAAGCTGAGAAATCGGAAATCTGGTGATCTGCATACTGTTACATCACTGAGGGAGTGTATTTTAATTTTAAAAATTGTGTGTGTATGTGTGATTGCTTTTTCATTCATTCACTTTCCATCTGTCAAATCTCCGAAATATTTTTCTTAAATTTAATTACTGCTTATAAAAAGTATATGGCATTTTTCTTAAAAGTTATCTGAATCATATTTATTTTTAATAAATAGAAATATTCACTGACTTTTTAAAATCCGTATGTTTTTGTTCTGTTTATTTTCTATGCTATCTCGAAATTTCATTCTAATAGGTACTATTTTGCATTTATATTTATTTCTTTGCATTTACTTACTATTTACAAGTAAATAAGAAATTTATGTTGTTACAAATAAAATAATTGGCTTCTGTCTCCTTTATCAGGAACATTACTATTGCTATTGGAAGTCAATAAGGGAGAATACGATTTTTTTATTCCTTGAAATTTAAAAGAATTTTGGCGTCGTTAAATAACTTTTTAAGTATGAATCTTAGATTTCATTTAATCTTACTAGGAAAAAAACTATAAGTCAATACAAACAAAATTGAATTGTAAAATCATTACTGTATGGAATTTACATTATTAGAAACATGTTGATTGGTTGTAATTAATTATGTATAATTTAGCAAATATGTTCTCGAAAATGCGCAACAAATGATTATATCTACATATATGATTAACAATTCAATCTCTGTATAAATTTAATTATTATTTTGTAAAATTTAATTTAATTTTTTATAATTTACAATAATTTGTGAGTTTATTTGCCTAACTCTATTTTACATTTTGAAAAAGTGGATTTTTAATAAAATATAATTTAAATGTCTTAAGTACTCTTTCCACTGAATGCGTAAAAAAGATTTACTTTGTGTAACGTTTAACCATTTTTTGAATGATTCCTAATACAACACAATCAAGTATTCTTGAATTAAACATTATATTTTTAGCTAATATTTCAAATTAAATAAATTTGAATATTTACATATTTACGAATGGATGTTGATAATATGATAGTTTCTAGTAATGTGGATCATTGTAAGGACATGATGGAGACATCTGTTTTCAACGATTAAATAGAAAAATGCATTTAAATCATTTTATTAGTGTTTCTGATGCATAGCTGGAGATCTTGAACATTTCAATGAATGCACGTTTACCTCGCTTCCAAACACAAACGAAAGCAAAATTGTATTAAAAATGGTAACAGAACGTATAAATTAGTGATTCAAATCGTTGACGACCTGGAAAATTCATGCTCAAATCAGGAAAAGGGCATGGATAATTGTTAATTTTGTTTGTTCTCGTGAACTTCAAGGCTCCATTTACCATTTCATTAATATTTCTTCGTAGCTTATTTTTGGCTCTTTCTTTCCAATGGATCTTGGGAAGCCTTATGCGCGAATAATTTCAACGTAACACTCGCTAACGACTAGACTCGATAATGTACACACATCTTAAATCTATAATCAAAATTCTCTCAAGTCTTTCGTGGGGATGAATATGATGTCTTTATTTCAACGAACACATTCGGAGTTAGCATTTTGAATTTTCTCGTTGTAATGTTTAACTGAATTGAATTTCTTTCCACTTGAGAGAAACTTTGGGGTCCATCGTCTTTTATTCAATGATTTTTGCAGTTTACAGCTAAACATTCATTTTCCATGTATTGATAGAAATTCGTTGCTGCAATATTTTAAACGCAAATGTATAGGCACCTTTTTACATGGTCACAAATGAGTAACAGTGCTCATTTCATCGAATTCACTTGTATGAATTTGTAGCATTATGTAATGTTTCCTGTACGGGTATATCAATGTATTTTTCTTCTGATATTTGTGTTTGTCTAAAGACATCATTTATATATAATACATTTGTGTTAGTAATTATCTAGAAAATTCAGAGTGTTCTGTAACAGTTAAATATTGGTTTGTCCGATACAATTGATAAAGTGATTGATTTTTTTTCTGACACAATCACCATGTTGATTTCTTGTTATTCAGTATAATAAATGTTTTTATACTAAGAACCTTTTATTCAAACGTTTATTAGTTTTGTATTAATATTAATGAAGATCCTATTTTACAACCGCAATGGGTCTACAAAACTTTAATATATAAAAGATAATTGATTATAAGAGATATATTTTATTTCTAACTATCTGATGCATACAATAATTTAGTATTAACATTATAATCATTTTATTCCTCACTGGTTTTAATTCAGCTATTCAGATATATAGCTGAAAACCAGAAAAATATGTGAGTAAACTACTCAAGAATTCCATCAATTTATCTATCTGTACTATTCTGAGATTATCCTAAAATTTAATGAGAGGTTATTTTATTTAATTAACTTTATAATACTTTCGAAATTATTTGAAAGTTATAATGAATATGAAAAACTTAAATACATGATGAATATGAAATATTTTCATTTCATATTTATTTTCATTTCATAATGAATATGAAAAAATTAAATAAATTCATAAGTGTTTTTTTTTTTTTTTTTTTTTTAAATTTAAAATTGATTTTCAAAAATTAATTAAATTCATAATTTTTTTTTTTTTTTTTTTTTTGAAAAATTTAAATTGGCTTCGCCAATTTCATTTTAACACATGCTATTTTTTTTTTTTAAATTATAGGAAAAATAAAATAATTCTAAATGAGTGTGAATTAGTATGGAAGTAAGCCTTTCTTCTAAGCTTTTGACTCCACTACAGAAATTATTACCAAAAGGGAAACTATATACTTCAAATTTCTAAAGTATTTTTATTTTCGCAAGAAAAATGTTTTTTACACATCAAAAAAGTATAAAAAACAGATGATTATGCAGTAAAAATTAAATAATAGATAAAATAATAAAATAAGAGTAAATAAAAAATTATTAAAAGTATACAATAATATTCTGTTCAAATATTAAAATAATAGCAAACTATATAATTTTAAATTCCATATACATTTGCAGTTTAACTATATCTTAAGTAAATTAAATGTAGTTATTATAATCATAATGAATGCAAATGCCAATCTCTAGAACCCAACATAATGTATCTATTATTTGATGCCCACGCATTTTTGTTGACGCCATTCCCTCAAAACAACGACATATTTGCGCGTATTAAAAATTATTCCCGAGTAGCTCGAAAAATTACCTCAACTGCTTAAAAAATTTCTACCAATGCATACTATTTCCTTTTATTTTAAAGATTTCTTAAAAAATGCTTCGAATTCATTTAAAAAATTAATATCTTGTTCATTACATTTAGGCTAAATTTTTTCATTCTATATTACACAAATAACTTAGTTATAAAAGGACGATGAATTAAAAATCAATAGCACAAAATTAGTTTCGAAACAAAAGGGCTTCTGTATTCCTGCAACGTGATATTTTGTCTTCTGCTCTCTTTTGACATGATACAATGGTAGATAATGACTGAGTATGTTTTCTATTCAAGTAAGGCTTGTTTCATTGATGCCTTCTTATATCACTGACAAAGAACATCTCTTCAAGCTTATTTACTTTGTCTTTTTTTTCCCTTAGAGCTTTTGTATCGTTTATTAGCAGGTATTTTTTTTTCCCTTAGAGCTTTTGTATCGTTTATTAGCAGGTAAGGAAACATGTATTTGGCTTGGACACGAAAGGTTTTAGTTATATCTTATTGATCACTTTTCCTCACATAGAAATATCACAGAAAATTGATTTATTAAGACATTATGTTTGCAGCAGAATATACTTTTCTTCACGCAAAATGTTGTTACAGGTCTAGCTAGAAAATACGACGGTAGATATTTAGCGGAATGCTGTTACATGATTTAAAAGAATTTATTTTAAATGCGCTTCTTCCTTGAAATTCTTATTTAGGTAAAACATGCGGAGAGAAAAAAATTAGGTCACATGAAATTCACAATAAGCTGAAATCATATTACTTTCTATATTTTTACTTTGCATAAACTTAAAAAGTGTTGTGCACTTTTACAGGAATATTCGTTTTTTAAATATCTTCAATATATTTATTCTTTTGTTAACGTATTAGATGGTTTGTTTTTTATTAACGTTGCACTAGAAGCAACACGAGAGCTATTGGCAATGGACCTCGTAATTTTGAAACTCGGTCAAATGACGAGGACGACACCTGAGCTGGTACCCTCCTCTCCTAGCTTCCACACCACACCTTCGTGAAGACTTCGGTCCTAAAAGATTTTTCATGCATCTGCCCCGGCTACACGGCACCTCTTTTGTGGCCGAGGTATCGAATCCTCGACTTAACGAAAGCCGCCAGCCACGAGTTTGAAATCCTGACGATAAGGCTACCGAGGCCACGATAACATATTAGAAGGTTACTTAATAGTTGTATATGTTTGCATTTCAGAAGTAGCATAGTGTATTTCAAAAGCGTAATAGATAAAATTTCATTGAAAATGGAAAAGCTTTATTCATATCAATAACAATATACACACGAGTATTGCTTAAAAATAAGCATGCAATTGCACGTACGATGTTTAATTATTTTAGTCATTTTGTAGTGATTTGTGATTTGCAGTATAAGGCCTCTACAACCCCATCTTTACACGAAACTAAACTTGGGATCATAAAGTAACCTAAAATATTTTAACAAATATCTTTGGAAAAATTATTAATATACTTTTCTTTCCTGCATAACCAAACGTTATACAGTTTTGGCAACATTCAATATTTACAGAAATAATTTTACTCCGTCATACCAGTGGCAGAGGAAGTCTAGTGATTATGGTCGTGGACTAATATAAAAATCCGAAATTTTCTTTATTTTTACAGTTAGGAATTCTGTGCTTAACTGATGTATTAAAGGAAAAATCCTTTCAAATTTACTTTCATAATTGATAATGAGGTTAATTTTTGTTCTTAGTATTTTAAAGAATTCATTATACATCTCACATATATTTTGACATAAAATCAATGATCTATAAGAATCTCTATCTTGATACGAGAATGATCTTGTACGAATGGATAGCTTACTATTCAAATCGTAAAGTATTTTTACTTCTTCTTTTGTCATTATACAATAGTGAAAATGGGCATGCATATTTTTGATATATTTTGTAAATGAGTAACAAATAATTTCTCCTTATAAAGTCATTTATATTTAACTTAAATTAAAATGTGAATTATGTTTTTAAACACTTTACTTATATGTTTGCTTTAGTAGAAATATCATGATAAATTCTGTTTCCATTAAGATTATTAATATTATCTCAAAATATCAAAATTAAGTAAAAACGGAAGAATTCACCTTGAACTTAAGACAAAAAAGCATTAATTAAACTGATTGCATACTCAATGAAATATGTTTAACTTGAGAATAATATTTGGAAGTTACATAAAGAATTCCTTAAAATGTTGAAATAAAGGTAATTGAATTAGTACTCATGGCACAAATATTTTTTATGATTATGCTAGATACATAAATCTGAGTTAGTGGCTTCGTTTATGAATGGATTTCTTAAGGTAAAGAAGTTAATTTTTTTGTATTTTCCAATTAAAAAATTATTTCACCAAGTATTATAATATTTTTGGAAGCATTCTTTTTCGGAAGATAAAAACTATTTTAAAGTTTCAAATAAGTGAATGTTTAAAAGTCTCAAAATGAATGAAAATTTTAAGAAATACAATGCATGGGAAATAGAAGTAAGAAATGAATAAATAACCCTAATACATATATAGTGAAAGTAATTAAATCATATTAGTGTAAGTGGCCTGAAACAATAATTATTAAGAATAATTCATACATTAATAATTCAAATGTCTTTGTATATATAAAATAAATACTTAGCTTTAAAATAGATTGTGATGCTTATTTTTAGTTCAAATGCGTTTCTATTTTAGTAAATGAGAAGACTTTAGCCTAAATAAAGAATGACAGTAATTTTTTTTCCAAAGTTACTTCGATTATATTAGTTTACTGTAGTTCAGAAATAGAAAAAAAAATGATTTTTATTCTGTATATATGTATATATATTTATATATGTAATGATTTAACTTAATTCACATTAATTTCTCACTTAAATAATTTAATTTACTAAATTTGCCCATTCTTTTCTTTAAATGATAATGTTCATTCGTATTTTCTGATACAATTTCTATTCTTTTTAATCAATTCAATCACGCGTTTTAAAAAATTCGCTGTCAATGCTCTATTCTCACGGAACAGACCTGTGGGGATGATACCTACCAGTCTTTAAGTCTATACTTATCTTCCCTGGAAGTCCCTCCATTCAGACCTTCTGGACTCTGACGTTTAATTGAATTTTCCCTCATATAAATAGCGAAACACAGCGACAAACGCTCTCTTCTTATGCTTCTCTCCTATTTATATTGCTCCTCTCTTACGATCGTCCATTCTCTGATGATCATTTGAGATTTGTATGGAAATTTCACTAAAAAGCCCGAATAAAGTTTGCTACAATAAGGAAAAAAAAGTATTTCGGACATGTTGCATATATGTATATATATATATATCATGAACTAATGGAAAGTTTAAAATAAACTTACTTTCAGGCAGTGTTTTAAAAGAAGATAAATAAAACTTACGTAACATATATGAAACATGTAATTGAATCATAC
Organism: Nephila pilipes; assembly: GCA_019974015.1. Lineage (NCBI taxonomy): Eukaryota > Metazoa > Arthropoda > Arachnida > Araneae > Nephilidae > Nephila > Nephila pilipes. Next base: position 212,299 of record BMAW01105885.1, on the reverse strand, counting down.
TATACGTGAACATATTACCAACTAAAGATGGTTATAAAAATTAAAAAGGAGAACAATATCAAAAATGTGGGAATCAAAACTAAGAATTATAAACAGGAATGATGAAACTTAACGATAATTATTCAGAAATAAATACTTTGAAGTTCTAACTAAAGTCACCGTAAGAACAGCATAATTATTAGCCATGAAAATGAAACAATTTTCTTATAATTAATTAATTAAATCACATTTGTTTACAATATGTGCTATTAGAAAATTGATTTGTTTTGATTACTTAGTTTTTACGTAGGAAGAACTGTTAGAAGAGTTTAGAATATCGGATAAAACATCGGTAATCATTAAGAATAAGACAAAATAATTCAAGTGGTTTTCGTTGGCTCTTGACAAGTTAGAGAAAAATATTAATATACGACCCAATTGCATTTTTATTAAAGAGATCAATCAATGAGGTTGAATTTACTGAATAATTAATTTCGATAAATAAATTGCGTTTAATGAACAATCATAAGAAAATATATATTCAAGGGATTTAAAATAACTCCGAAGTAGTATAACAAACAACGAAATGTGTACAAATGCATAAGAATCAATGGAGGTAAAAATAAATGTTAAATGAAGACATATGATTTCTGAAAGTTTGTGTTGACAATATGAAATCTATGGCAATTCGTTCAATTATTTACTCTGGAATATTTGCATGAGATACCTCAATTTATCAAGTATTATTGAACTAGTCAAGTCCAAGGCTAATTTTATTCGTTATTGTGGACTTCACCATTGTTGATTTTGTGATTTGTTTTATTACAAATTAATCATAAATTGCCCTTTCATACAGCAACGTGATGTTTCTGCAATAAAAAAGAATATACATAACATATACACACCACATATATATATATATATATATATATATATATATACATATAATGTATTTATATATGTGTGTGTGTTTGTGTGTGTATAATTTAAAGGAATAATTAAATGAATTATATATAGCAAATTAAGAAGCAAAATAAAAATGAAGAAAAATATGTTAGAAACGTAAATTTTATTAATTATATTTTTAAGGATTGAAAAAAATTCAATAGAAATAAAAGAGTTTACTTTTGTATGCTTGTGAATAGAAAGATAAATCAAGAATTAGCAGAAAAATATTAAGAAACAATTTAAAAGGAAATAAAATTACAACAAAATTTATTAAATAAATGATGGCCAAAAAAATGAAAATATACGCATTAATAGTACAAACCAAATAATGAAAAATAAATATATTTAGAAAGAAAAAGAAAAATACCATTTTTGAATTCTGAGACTGATTTGATATAGAACTAATTCTATTTAAACAAATTTTTAATGTTACAAATTTTTTCTAAGCAGAAAAAAAAATTTTATTAACGAGAATGATAATACAACAAATTCAAAATAACAAGATACATGATAAAGATAAAAATAAGTAAAAAATATGTTAACAGAAAGATTTATGCAAAATATATTTTATGAAAAATTTAAAAGCACAATTTAAGTAAAAATGCAAGAAATTAAAAAAATATGTCTCAAAATTACATGGAACTACGTTACCGATTCCACAATTAGGCTCAAACATCCTCCTCAAATGAATAATTAGCCTATACTGGAAGTATGTAGCATTAGGCTATAGAATAAGTATACAGTATTAAACCTGTACTGGAAGAGTAGAGTGAATCCCACTATTAGAGAGAAATAGTACAAAGGTAATGAAAATTGAAAATCACATTTGAAACTAAAAATAGGGATTTCTTTTAAGAATTGAACTAACCCTTAAGGCTACCGGAGGAAAAAAAAAGAAGAACTGCTCTGAGCGAGTGGCTTATTACCGCGGAGTGTCACGCTGTGCCGAGACGATTTCAGATATTAAGCCTAATTATTGAAAAAAATTCCTCTAAAATCGGCTTTTCATTAAAATATTTTGGTATTTACATACATTATTTAAAATGCATTAAACTTAATATATAATAAAGAAAAAAAGATTTAATTAAAAATTCTATGTTTCCATATAAAATAATTACATAAAAATCATATCTCTTAAGAAAATACAAAATATATTTACATTTGTTACATAAATTTCATGGTGTAATGATATACCATGACATGGAACATATAGATATAAAAAAATAAATCTTACTCTGTTGTATGGTATATTTATATGTATAAAAAATTCAATGCACAGTCCAATGTCACTCAAGAGTTTGAGCAAAGGGCACAACTTCTTCGTCCTTTTTTTTCTTACTTTAATATCTATGTACAGATTTTGATTATATTCGCAAACATTACTTTCAGATTCATTTATTATTTAGAAATCTCAGTATCAGATAAGTACTTTCTTTTCGTCATGACTGTCGCTACAAAGAAAAACCGACCAAATGAAACGAACAGCTGAAAGCATCTGCTACCAAAAGTCCTAACCCCCAATAAGGGCCATACATTCTCCTTCAAACTTCTAAGAAACAAGGAAGAAAGAAAAAAGCAAACTGAAAGCAAGTGAACCTTTTAAATCATGTTATAACTTTAAAGACCCGGGGCCCAGCACGGGTTTTTAAAAATTACCCCCCCCCCCCCCACTTCCATGAGAGCCAGAAGTGAAATCCAAGTCCATATCACCAGGGGCAACACTCCAAATAATCTATCTATATAGATTTCGCGGTATTGTAACGTCGTACAGTAACATTAATAAAATCAAACAAAATGTTCTCCTCTAGCGTATTTCTACTGATACGTTGGGCCGCTAAATACACTCACGGAGCGTATCAAATGTAATACGCTGGTCACAGTAGAGCAAACGCGATCGTATGGAATGTTATACGCTGGGAGAGAACGGGTAAAAAATTTTAAGAAAAATTAAATTATTAGAGATTATAATTATAACAATTTAATTTACTCCTTACAATATTCCGATGATAATATGCTTATAACACATCGATCAATAACTCCCGAGTCTAATTTTGAAAACAACATTTTTTTTGCAAAAATGTTTTTTATTCATCAACATAACACCTTTTGTTAATCACCTTTTAGGGTGATACAATCGTTCCAACGCTTTTCCAAATCTTTTTTGTTGCGAGTAAATAGCGATAAACAGCTTTCTGAATCATCGACTCGTTACTGTTTTTGTTCCATCGAAAGCAATCGCGGCACCCACTTGGAAAAAACCTTTTTCACTTCACTTCAAAAAACCTTTTTCCTGGTTCGATCGACTTAAAATTTTGACACGTTTCAAGCAAAGGTTCGTACTTTAGAAAGACCTGGTTACTGATTTACTACGAGCGCCATCTCTGGGTTAGACTCGGGAGTTATTGATCGATGTGTTAATATTCTTAATATTGTCTGTGTGAATGAAAATATCTAGTATTTTAGTCAAATGTCTAAACTATTATATAAAACATATTATAAATAGTGTTTCTAAATTTACTTCTGCTTAAAAATCCAGTCCATATTAGAATTTCTTTAATCTTTAAGCAAAATAAATTTCTCTTATCATACAAATTACTATACTTTTTAATTATCTTCTATTTTAAGTCAGATATCCAAATATTTTGATTCATTTGTATTATCAATAATCTGTAACAAATTCATGTACCCTGTATAAAAAGATAAATAAGGTTTAATTTTTTTATTATTAATTTCAAAGGACATAACATCCTCATTATATCTATACATCTAAAAATTATAATAATCATTAATACAAACTTCAAAAAAATGTAAGTAATATTGGCTAGACAATTATTTAAATCCCTCCTTCTGGTATATTTTTATCTGCTTATATATTTTACTACTAAAACCTTTTTTTTTCTCTTTTCACACTAACTTAACAAAGTAACCACATTTTATGCATTCTGTATGCAAAAACCTTATAAATATTTAATTCCTAATAAATCTCGCTTAGAGCGTTATTTGATTATATTTGTCTATGGAATTAAGAAGATCTTACACATTACAGATATAAATAGGATAAATCTATTTATTATTAATATTTTGAATATATCAGAACTTTCTTTAATAATAACAATACTATTCAAACTATTGTACGTAATTTCCTATAATTTTGTACTGGCAAGAGTAATTCAGATATTCGAACCATTAATTACTGTTCAAAATTTAATAAAAATGTGAAGTAATTTAATGTTATTGATTTCAATTTTCTTATACAGAGCATTAAGTCAACTATAGATTTCTTTTTTCCTAATACTTATAATTTTACGGTGTTATTATTCTCAAAGTGCTTAATAGTTTAATTGATCAGGAACTTTTACATATAATAGTATAATTATTAGGTATTTTATCTAAATATGAAATAACCAATCAGTCCAGAATATTAATACTATCATTTTCTAAGCTTTCAAATTAATACCATCTTACTTATTAATATCTATTTTTAAATACTAATTTTTAGATAACATTAATGTTGCAATCTTATATAACATTTTCAAACTTATAATGAAAGAATATAATAAATTCATAAAGTATTAATGTAATTATCAATATCTGAAATAATTTGTCTCTAAACTAAATATTAAGTCTGAATTTATAATCGTTACTTATTTTATTTCCCCTAATTTTTTATTCTCAACTACATTTATGAGGAAACTTTTAGCAACTTTTCAGATAGTGCCATGATTCCAATAAAAATCCAATGGAAGACTTGAAATTCAGACTACGGAAGCACAATGTATCACTGAAAGGTTGATGATAGTATAAAAGAAAAAGCCGTAAAATGAAATGTAGGCGAACATTATGGAACAAAGCAATCAAAAAAATTTACTGACTGAATAGTGTTCCTAAAAAAAATTATCTCACCATGAGGAGGAACAACAAACCAAAGTCCTTTAGTAAAGGGTATGACCTCATCTAACTTAAAATAATTACATAAACCTACTTCAAATAATTACCTGTTCATACAGAATACCAAATTATACAGCAGTTCTTCAAGTAAGCTTTGCCACTCTTCAAGAAGCATATGCTTCAGCTATCCTAAATAATATCACATATATTCTATATGATTTAAATTAGATTAGCACGCTGACCAATCCAATCAGCAGATATCCTCACTTTCTAGAAGTTCCTCAAAAACAAAGGTCCTGTATTGGCATACATTGTCGTCCACAAAAAAATAAAGTCTAGAACAATGGCACCTCGGATGAAACGTACGTGTGGGAGAATAATTTAATTGCGGTAATATTGTCCAGTACGTGAATAGCTGTCAAAAATGTAGAGCTAAACGCATCCATTTAACTTAATGTTTCCACACATGCACTCCTGAACCATCTAACGGTCGCTTTCCCTTATGTTAATTGGGGGAAACAGCGTTCCTCCCTCTCTCTATTTCAACAGGCCTTGATAATCGTTGCTCAGACAGAAAGGACTCTGATTAGTAAACTTAACAGGACTCTATTGATGAGATGTACAGTACTTGTGTCCTTGACACAATTGTAAACAGTGCCGCTAATAAGTTGCTGTTAATTTTATGAAACGTTCAGGACAACGGGTGAATAGACTACTTTCTCCCAAACATATGGCCATAGTAAATCATGATACCTGCTTTTCAGTTGTGTAACGTAACCGCAGAGCAGTGCTTCCCGACAACTGATTCCAGCCTTTTATAAGCTTCAGATTAATATTAATTCATGACTTGTCAGTTTCAAGAGCTTGGAAAGCCTTCTAAATTACAGGTAAAAAAGGTTCATGTAGTTCGACCAAGGAAACCAATGGCAAGTTATCACCGGTACATTGTTCTGAAGGCAAAAGAAGAGGCCGGAGCCTGATATCGGACACCATTGCTCAGCAGCTAAGTACGGCTACTAGACAACAGGAATCACATTTTGCTCAGCTAGAAGTCTGTATAATGTTAGCCTAGTCCTCTTGAGACTGCATACCATTAACTACTGCCATGCATCAGTGGCATCGTTTATAATGTGTCAAACTGGATTAGACAAAGACTGGACATCCAGTTAATGGAGTCACATTCTATTTACTGATGAAAGTAATTTTAGTCTCATCAATGATTCTCAGAGTCAGTTGATGTGATGGTATGTAGGGACATGGGTTCATCCCCACTAACATCAGGGAAAGAGATCGTTGGGACGGTCTTGGAGTGTTTGGATGGGGAGGTATTATGGTGAATTGACGAACGCAGCTCCATACTTTTTGACAGTGGCTCATTTACCGGATATTTTTACTGCAATTAAATTATCCTCTCACTCGTGCATCTGTAATGAGGTGTCAATAGTTCAGACTTTATTTTCGTGGGTGGCAATGCATGTTCACACAGAACCTCTGCTGTTGAGGAGCTTCTAGAAAGTGAGAATTTCTTCAGAATGGGCTACTCCTCAGATTTAAACCCCATAAAACAAATGTGAGATACTTTGGGGAGACACCTGACAGCGAGATGGTATCTTCAGGACAACATAAGGCTGCTGAAATAAACGCTCCTTTAACCCGTTTTCTCCCAACGTATCACATGCGATACGTTTGCGTTTGCTCTCCTGTGTCCAGCGTATCACATTGGATACGCTCCTTGAGTGTCTTCTACAGCCCAAGGTATCAATAGAGATACGCTTGAGGAGAACGTTTTATATGATTTTTTTAATGTTACTATATGACGTTACAATACCGCGAAATCTATATCGATAAATTATTTGGATTGTTGACCTTGGTGATATGGACCTGGATTTCATTTCTGGCTACCAGGAGGGGGTAATTGTTAAAAGCACGTGTTGCAGCTCGGCTCTTTAAATATAATGACATGATATAAAGAATTCAAAAAAATTCAAAACTGATGCATATTTCAACCTAGAACACTTAAGTTATCCCCTAAATAAAATAATTTTTTTCACAAATGGAATTTGTAAATTATTATCACGCTGGTAAGAATTCATACATAGCATTTGAAAATATATTGTACGATGAATTTTATTAAACGTATAAAAATGTGTTATTTTCTTTCACTTCACAAACAGACAGAATTTTCTGGATGACGTAATAAGTAAGTTATAGTAACTTAGTAATTGTACAGCCAAATGCATAAAAAATTCCTTTTTTGGGTACATTAAAATTTAATGAGATTCAAAAATTATACATCTCTGTATTGAAAAAGGGAAAAGGAAACAAAAAATAAACTAAGATGTTAACTCCTATACTTTGTTTGATGTGAGACAGTATCTTAATTGCGAAAGTATGATTTAATATTATGAAAATATGAATTTTTAGGAGTTAAGAGGAGCATCTTTTTTCTTAAAGAATTCCTGGCTTATTTGGTATTGTTTGATTTAGAGTATGAACAAACGATATCATGAAATCATTGAGACTAGGAGAAGTTATATCCCTAGCAAAGAGACTTTAGTTTGTTGTTCCTTCTCATAGTGAGACAACGCTTATAACTAATGCCATTCTGTCAAAAAAAAACTTTTTTTCTACTTTGTTCCGCAATGTATGCTTATAATTCATTTATGTCTACCATGCTTCCAACTTTTAAGTGTTACACTGTGCCTCTACTTGAATTTCATGCCATGCAATTTCCCTTTTTTTTCTGATTTACGGCACAATCTGAAAAGATACTTAAGTTTTGTTTACTACTACATCACAGATAAATATTATGTAAAAAACAGCTTTACAGCATATGATGGTTTCCTTTATAACATAAAACAAACAACCGACATGAACAAACTCAATTTAATTTGTAATTTAATGTGACAAATTATCCAAGGCTATATTGTTTAAAAACATCTCAGCCAAAAATTCTATTTTAAGCCACATTCTACGTGGAATCAACGATTAAACATTTATCAATGTAACATAAGAAGTTTATTCTTACGAGAAATTTGTAACAGATGTTTCAACGTTGATCGGATGAATCTGAGGGACCATATAACAGCTTGGAGAAATTTTTACGAAATTGTTTAATTGCCACATCACTTCGAATGGATGGCAATTTGTAAGCAATTAGGAAACGCTCCGATCATGAGAAATACCTTTAAATGGTTATTTGATGGTTTAGATTAATACATTTATTAATTGTTTTAAATATTTCACAGACAAGTAGCAGTAAATTATATTTTTGTATTAGTCATTAAAAAAGCACTATTATTAGTAGCTAAGTCTTATGTTATTAAATTTCTTAATTTAACTGAATTATATCTAGTAATTAAATGTAAAAAAATGCTTTATTTAAATTTTATTTTCTTGCTCATCGGTCTATAATATTTAAATGTTTTGTCAACAAATATGTAATTCTAAAGTAATTCTTGTTTTGATTGTTTAATAATTAAGAAACTTACATGCGTTTTAAAATTGTGTTAATTACAATATATCGTAAAGATGGTGATATTCGGAATTTTGTAATCTTAGTACTAATTAGAGAATTGTAGATTCTCTATTTATGCTCAGCAAAGTTTTATTTTTTCAGAGCTATTTCTAGAGATAAGACATAAGGCTCATGATATTAGTGGTGTAAATGTTAATGAGATGCCCATGACTAAAATAGATTGATGGAAGAAATACATACACACAAGTCTTCTCATGGTCTTTATGATTGTAAAACAAAAATACTTTGCTTTTAAATGTTTAAAAATGTATAACTTAAGATTCTATGAAAAATATTTATGTCAGTTGCATTTATGATCATCAAAAGTTTTCAATTGGAGTTCTATGAAATTTTAATACGGTAATAAATTTTTTTTAACAGTTTTACTTTAACAGATATGCAAGGACTTTAACAGTAATAAATTCTAAATACGTGGAAATATTTTTAATACTTTTTGTTATCTGAAGTAATGTAAAATGACTTTAGTAAGAGTGCACTTCTTCGCACAGATAATAATGTGGAATACCTAAGTATTAATTGATGGGTTTTGAATTTCACAAATTTTTATAAGCTAATTTGTCAATTATGATGTTAGTATTAAGCAATAGAAAATGCAAGAAATTTTTATAGCAATTCTTAAAGATGAAATTTCATTTTTAAAAAAAAATTATCTTTGGTAATATGAATGTGTGTGTGTGCTTGTCACTATAGATATATTTTATAACCAACAGAAAAACATAATTTTATAAAAAATAAAATTATTAAAAAAGAAAATAATAATTTTAAATCATATTTAATCAGTTATTTGAGAAAAATTGTTTCTAAAATTATTTATGTATTCACTTTGCTGTAACTCAAGTGGGGATATTAGGTTTTGTCATGAAATAAAATAGCTTTTGAATTCTACACAGATTGTTAATATTTCATTTTAAATATTCAAAACTTCAGAAAATAAATACTTTTTCTATGAGATATTAGAAGAATGGAAATAAGCCTGAAAATATTTGTGGCTATGTATGTGTCATCCCAAAACCAAACATGACGTAGCAAATATGTAATACTCAAAGGCTTTGCATCAATTCATCATGTCAGATTATAGCTTTTGCAGATAAGCAAGCTTTCCTTCTAGATACTTCTCTTCCTTCTAGAAACGACGACATAACAACTGTGAGGCAAGAAACAGAAAAGCACCACTCTACAACCAATAAAATGTAAAAATTAATCAAAATGTATCATCAGTTGCTTTCACTGTAAAATATTTTATTTATAAGATTAAAATAATTAGTTATTCACCTATATACATATGTACGGATTCGGAAATTGGCGATTCTTATCAAATAATTTCTTAGCTGAATAACAACATACTTCAAAGGCTCAATGATTCCTTTTTGTATAGCTGTTGACTTTTGTGGTACTTCTATTCAGACGAAGAGTTTTGTGGAAAGAGGAACGGTAATTACTGTTTGGCAGCTTCAGAGATTACAGAGAAAAGAGGAAAGAACACTGAAGGTTCTTTTGTGAAAAACAAGAATGCTAGGTTCATCAAGAATTGTAAGACATATTAAATAAAAAAAATCATAAACGAATTAGAATGTGATCAATCAACAATAGATTATGTAAAATTAAGTCGAAAGATTTTATTTGAAAGGAGTGGAAGGATCTCTTATTTATAGCAGAATATTTTTATGGTATCTTTGAAATGTTTAAAAAAAAAAATATTATTTACTGATTTAAGTGAAGCTGTTAAGTGAAGCTGTTCTGTATTATTTGCACTCAAAGTTTATGTTTGCAAACATTCATGCATATTGAAACGCAAATTTCATTTACTTTTTAGAAAGGAGGGAATTTATTAAAGCATTACTGATAACAACATTATAAGGCGAATATTACATTTGTATTGTAATAGTAGTGATTGAGTAAACTTCTTGTATTTTCCTTAATACTTTACGAATAATTCCACTTAATTCTTGATTTTATACAGAAATCTGAATATCCAAGGAGATTGCGAGTATGTATTTTTAATATTAAACCCAAACCAGATGTGTTGCAATGTCAATTCTGCATAATTTGAAAACTATATATATATATATATATATATATATATATATATGCGCGCGCGCGAGTGTGTGTGTTTATAAGTCCTGTTACAGAGTTCATTCAATCTTTTGAAACTTTTAAATTTCATCGTATTATGATATCACAAAATAACTGAAAGAGTTCAGTTAATACTCAAGATTTATTTATTTATTTATTCTTTATAAGATAATTAAAGGAATATAGTTATATAAAATAATTAATGTTTAACATATATTTATTCCTTAATGTTACGTCAATGCTTTCTTTTAACGGAATATGAATTTTTGTTCTAATTTAATCACACAGTATCATAGTTATACTAAGATGTTACTTTATTTTTAAAATCATCCCTATAATAAAACAAAATTATTTTAATGTATTTGAAATAAAAATAACTTTTTGAGTCTAATTCAATTTCATAATGCCTAAGGCACTGGAACTAGATTCAGAAACATCCATGACTTATTTATCTACTGAATAAAATTCTTAATTAGCAAGATTGAGCTTTCTTTTTTTTTCAAACTTGAAATCAATTACGATGTGAAGAAGTTTTGTTTCTTGTGTGGATAGTAAAAAGAACTAGATTTCATAACAACAGTCATGTTTTATTCATTAATTTGCATTTCGTGAATATTAAGCATCATATTTTAAAATTTTCATAACTTCAAACGGGACTATAGATTGTATACAAGGTTCGGTAATTAAATTTGGTGAAAGTATTCTTAAAAAAGTAGTTCGTAATCATGAAAATAGGTTGTTCATTCCTTCTAAGTAATATAAGCCAATTATCAAGAAATTTGACAATGATCTTCTGGTTCTTAAGAACTGCAAACAAAACATAATTTTGTTTAGAACATGGATAACCCTAGTTAAATGGCTTTGAATGTCTAGAATATCTGAAAATGGTTTTCCTTTTTAAATCTTTTTGATATATGGGAACACGAAAATGTCTGCATCAAGCTAGTGCGGTAGATGCATGAAGAAAAGAACTCACCCTACTGGCCGGAAAATGATTCGCAACAAGGATTGAATATGTTAGAACATAGTCACGGAGACAGTACCAAACAACTTCCTGTGTATTTTGGGCATCATTAATGAAATAGGTGTAATAAACACACCAGAACAATCTTGCAACTACTAACATATAACATGGTTGCTTTTCTGGAAGAAATTCTTTGCTAATATGCATTGTTTTTATTCTTAATTTGTCAAGGCAAAATTTATTCTAATTTTTTTTAAAGTAATTTTCTTACGTAATATTTTCATGGATGTTCTACAGTGGACTTTCCTTTCTTTAAAGTTTATATAATACGATACTGTATAATATGCTTAAAAAATATCGACTCAAATATAACTGTTTTCTCTTACGTATTTGTAACAAATTATGAGTTTTGGACGGATTCGTAAATATATTTCATAAATATATTTCATTAACAGGCTCGTGTTCCGCTCATCACGAGCCTGTAATAATTCACCTGTAGAAAGAAGTTTTCTTCATTGATTAGAGAGTCAATTTCTAATTATACATATCAATACATTATGATTTGATCTTATCATTAAACTTCTCGAATTGGCTGAACGACATCCTGACATAGTTTATCATTTTGTAAGATTAATTAGTTTAACTTAAGCATTCTGAGGAAGCAGTAAGCAATAATTCCTTTCCTGAATTATAACAATAAATAAAATAAATTGTAATAAATATCTTCACAATGTTCTTCATTTGCGTCAGTAGATGATTTGTTTCATTAATTACATAGTTTTGAGTTATTTATCTATTATTATTTTTGACTCTTATCTGTCATATGAAACTGCCTTATAGCACTTTCAAAAATCTTATTTTCCCTCATACATTTGTACCGATATAGTTAATTAATTAGGCAAGTGTTGTTATGGCGAATTTTCTGCTTTAATTGCTTCTTTTTCTCCTAGTGTACCGTTGTTTTTACATATTGTTAGAAAAGGAAGGCTGGAGGCACTCGCACTTTCTAATGTTTGTTGAAAAGAAATATATATGTTATATATAGAAAATGTTCAGTAAAATTTTAATATATGTTTTCATTATTATAGATTTTTGATACAGCAAACGCACTTTTCAGTATACTAACATATTTTCACAGGCTTGCTTGATTATTATTATGTTAAACGTAATTCAAACTGGGAGACCCTTCCCCCCCGATGCGAAAGAAGTCTTATTAAAATATTACCCTTTCTTCTCTGCACTTTTTAAATATTTAGAGACAAACAACTTGAGTTTAAAATATTTTTTGTGTTAATATATAACCTCTGTGTTCAATTTTATATATATTTTCACTTCATATGAATTTTCTACTGTGAGGTTACTTTTTAAGCTTTTTTTGTCACTTATTAATATAGTTCCACATAGAATTCTCAAGCTAATTTCTTTCATTTTACGTTATTCATTTTTTTTGTTAACTATAGCAATGTTTGCTAGGTTTTTTTTTTTAAACTTGCATACTTGTACATTAAAAATTTAGGGTTTGCTTAATGTATCATGAGTCGATCCGAAGCCTTCGAGGCACAAATTGTATTATCTTTAATGTGGCTAAATATGTTAAAAACTTAAGTTTTTTCCTAATTTGGTATCAATATAATAATTGAATTGTAATCGTTTACTTGATATAACTTGTTTTAAACATTTGTTAAATTTAGCATTAACCTTGCAAAATATTATAGCTAATTGAATTGAGCTGTCTTAAAAAATATTGAATATACTCAGTGTATTGAACCACAACTTTATATTTAAATTTTTTTCCCTCTTTCAGATAAAAAAATTCTCTTAAGGAAATTAAAGGCCATTGTGTAATTCAGAAACAAAATAATACGCATCGGTAAGGCAAACTCAATGTGTTTGTCTTTTTACAGTTTGGTACTTTTTTGACCCGTCTTCCATTGCTACTATAGAAACAGAGATAATAAGCGAAGATGATTTCTTTTCATCTAAGCGTTACTTCACTGTCGGCCTTTATTAATGGAACGAATTTTTTGTGGTTATTTGTCTTTTCTAGAAAAAATCTTTTGTATCATTTATTAGCAATAAAGAAAGCCTATATTGTGCCAGGTTGTCAAAAGCTTTTAGTAATATTTTATTAATATATTTTCTGTCATGAAAACATAGTGGGATAAAATTGATGTATTAAAATATTATAACTGAAGCTATTAGAACAAAGAAAGGTGTCACAAAAGATGTCTGCTAGAAAAGGCAATGTAACATGTTAAATGGAATGTTATCTTATTGCCTTAAAACGTGATTAAATTAAGATACTATATATAATTTAAAATTTCCTTACCATATTTATGATTTTATTTATAATATTTTATTTGTTGAATGCATTTATTTGTTTTTTCGAAGGTTAGTTTCGCTGCAATTTCTTTGTAAAATATTTGTGGAATGATGCTTTTGGATTTTCGTAGTAGAAAAGCATTAATTTTTTGACTTTTACTTATAATGAAGTTCTAAAATATATGTGAGAACGTCATTGCATTTTTAAATGTGACTGAATGAAAAAAACTAATATTTTATAAGTAAAGGATGAAAATTGATAAAATGAAGTATATTATCAATTTTTTTCTAGTTTCATATTTTTAACTGTTGATCAGAATTAAAATTTTGCAAATATTACTGGTTTAAAAACAAACAAAAAAAACTAAGATATACTTTATTATCTTATATTTTCCTTGATCATAATTTTAATTTCAAATCTTCAGCAAACGAATTAATTATACTAAATGGTACAACAATTATATTGCATAGCATTGATTTATGTTCTTAAATTAAAAATGTAATGCATAAATAAAAAAAAGGAAAAAACTTTTTTTTTGCAACAATCCATAAACATTGTAATTTGTTTTAAGCGCATCACTATGCTTTTATTTAAAATGTCAAAATTAATTTTTTATAAAATATTTTCAGTAATCTTTAGTTTAGGAGTAATATTTTTTGAATTCTCTTTATCATTTTCAAAAAAAAAAATAAAATGAGAATAGTTTTGAGTAAACATTATCGCATCGTTGTAATCTGGACTTTGTGAAGACTCCGACTGTGGAAATAGATTAATTTTCAAGATATTTGATTTACAAGACACAGCCATCTGTTGGTTGTATAACTTTATGAAGAATGAACATATCATAATTAAATTTATATATCCTATATTTTAAACGTTTTAACTATTCGAGTTGTCCCACTGGCAACAAAATTAAGCCCATTTATAATCTCATTATATTTTTCTGACTTTGGAAAATTAATTACAAGAAAGTACTAAGCCTGTCTATTTATAGTAGAGTTTTTCTCTAATTCTTCTGCTCTGTTAATGGTCAAATTAAAACTAATATAAATATTACCCTTTCTGATGTGTTGAATTTCACTCAAGCACATAAACTGAGTTTTAACTCGTAAAATCTACTACTAGTTATTTCACCACAGACCTGCATTTATGCAAATATCAGCCGAAATTCTCTGCAGATATCAGGATTAATCTCTACGATAAGTATTCTTAATACTTAAATTAAAGTTTCGATTCTGAGATCTAGAATAATATGTATATAGAGTATCTAATGGAATCGAGCAAGAAGACATTTGACATGAAATACATCAATAACTAGAAGTGTGGTTGGGGAGCGACCAGCAATATTTACAGAGCTACCTACTTATTTTCTCAGATAATCTTAGAGAATAGTTGTCAATCATATTTCTTTACGTCAGCCACTAATTTAAAAAAAATGAAGCAA
Source organism: Nephila pilipes (assembly GCA_019974015.1). Taxonomy (NCBI): domain Eukaryota; kingdom Metazoa; phylum Arthropoda; class Arachnida; order Araneae; family Nephilidae; genus Nephila; species Nephila pilipes. Next base: position 197,142 of record BMAW01105885.1, on the reverse strand, counting down.
GTATAATCTTACAATTATTACAAGCATTATCGCTGGAATAAGAAGTAGTTTCCACGTTGATTTCGTTTAATATGAATGTGAGCTTCAAGACATATATTTGAGAAAACGCATTGGATTTGAGAAGTCACAACATAATCAAGCACCCGCATTTCTTAGATATTGGTGAATTAATTAGAGACTGAAAATAGATAGCTCTTTTTCACGGTCACAAATTTAATATGCGTGTTAGAATAAAATTTTAAGAAGCATTTGGAGTCAATCATCAACTCTTAAAAAGATTCATTTTCGAACAGAATCAAAACCGAAACTAAAAATAAACCATGACTTCCCTAAACACCTTCGTCAACTTGCACTTGGAAGTATCAACCAAATTCCAAATAGAGATATCTAAATATATATCGGAAGCAGCAGGTGCGAATATAATGTCTATGATAGTAATGACTTTGTCAAATTCTTCTATGTTATGTGTTAAATTCTAGATTAGGACTTCAGATATATGTTTTATTTTTAGATATGAGCATTTTGCCTTTTAACAAGAACTTTATGCTGTTAGAATCAAAATCTCATTTGTTGTCAGTTGAAACTTGTGAGATAAACGCAGTGCTCTCCAATACTTGGATAATCGAATTAGAGGCCGGTGATGGATCTTCCGGTTCGATTCTTGAAGTCCTTCAATATCTTTCGAGGCACTTACAATAAACGCACAAAGAAGATTTAGTCGAAAATTATAAAACATTTCATTCTAGTTCAGCACTTTTTTAAATGGTGCCTTGAATTCTTTGCTAAAGATTTTAAAATTGTCATGAAAATCAGGATGTAGTCTTTCGTCAATTAACTAATGAAAACACAAATCAGTTTTATTATTAATATTTGTATCAATTAGTAATTGTATAGGTGTCCTAAGGCTGGAAGATATTTGAACCTCTTCGTTGTATTATCTTTGGGAATCTTAAAATGATAAATGAATTTAAAAGAATTGAATTAAATAGATGAATTTAAGTGTTTAAATTAACAATTTGTAAGTAGAAAACCTTGAGTAATAGGACGCCGATAAATATGTTCTTCAGCTAAGTGTGTAAATTGTCTTAGGTGAATAACGTTCTACTCTCGGCGATAAAGAAACATGCATTTCCAAATCCGTACTTTGATTACCAAATTATTTATTACTTCGACGTAGATTTAGTTTTTATCATATATTACGAAACGAACATGGAGAAAGAATTAATGAATACTAAAATACATTTGTAATTCTTGATAGATATCGGGAAAAGCACAAGGTTATGATCTTCATGGTAAATATAGAGATGCATGCCATTATTGACAGATCTATTTGAAGAATAGATTTTATGGCAAGAGTATGTGGCTCACACTCTTCAGCTCCTTTCATTTTATGTGCTATAGATTCAATAAAATTATTGAAAACATGTATCTTACTTAATGAGTAAACATGGGCCATTTGTGTATTGGAGTGATGTAAGATTACATAATCATAGTCCTCTAATGTCAGGTATCAATATGCGTATTTAGATCATTTTTGTTCACAGTTTTGGTAAGCGCAGCAAATTCTGTCACAATTTGAAAAGCATTCTTGAAATTTACACTTTAAACTGTATAAGAGTTACGAAAATGGAACTACGCACTTCTTTTTAGGACGTTTAATATATTAGATGTACAGAATTGCCATCTTAAAGTCGTTAACAAAACAGCAGCAAAGAAGTCAAATGAAGAATCAGTGTGTATTCCAATTTGACATATTTGTCTATATATATATATATATATATATATATATATATATATATATATAATAGGATTCTGAGAGAGCAAACGTTTTAAATCCTTAAAACGTTTTAGATTAACATCAAAATGAAACGGGGTATCTTTCCTTTAAATTTTACTAAGAAGGTCAATGAGAGGATTTGCATTAACAGAATAAGCAGCGATAAATTGAAGCAAATAATCCGCGAGGCCTAAGAAACTTTCAAAATTTGGTTGTTTTAGATTCTGGGGAATTGATAACTAATATAGTTTTATATTGGGAAGAGAAAAATTTTCAATCTTCAATAAAATAGCCTAAAATTCAATTTTCCTGTTTAAAAATTGACATTTACGAAAATTAATTTCCAATCCATGATCAAGAACATTTTTAGAACTCCTTTAATTCAATAGATAGCGTCAGATTCTTTTCAGCAGGATTAATGACGTCATCCATAAATATTAAAATTAATCCTTGTAGTTTTTAATCATAAGATACTGAATAAATGCAACGTTGAACACTTAATGACACATAAATAATCAAGAAGGCATATTAAGAAACTCAGATTTGCTATTTAGTGTGACAAAAGAAGTATATAGACGACTTCGTTTGTTAATGGGTCCATGGAAAAACTCGTAACGTAAATCAAGGGTAGTGGACATTCTAGATAAAATTAATCTAAGATATCCTCAATAAGTGTTAAAAGATAATGTTGCTTAACACGCGATTAATTTCCTAAAATCTCCGAACTCAGGGATACTACTGTCTTTTTTGTGGTTTACTAGGAACTGGCCGATATTATCTGAAGAAAAAAGTTCAATAACTAAATTAGGGCCCATTTAACGATATTTTTAAATGCAATTTCACGTTTAATAAAAGATAGCTGTGTGGATGAATGATATATTAGCTCACCAACTATCCCCGTTTTGTTTAGTTCTATATTCTCCGTTACTGTATTATATTGTTTAAATAACAAATGTAATGTTCAACATTCATATGAGTCTGCTATGAACGCGAAATGTGAATATGTTATGAAAATATAAGAATATCATCAGTGATTACCAAAATAAATGCCCCTAGAGAGTGTGAGAAGTTTTCATTTAAATTTTGAAAATGTAACATAGTTAAGTGAAATATATACCAATTCGCTTAATTAATTAAATCACAACTAATAATAATCTCAAAGTTCATTGAAAATTGGGAACAGTATTAATGTTGACCGGAAAGTATTGATCATACATAAATTCAATAACGTGATATGAACCAATTATAAATTTTTAAAAAGCCAAAATCAATCGATTCATTATGATAAATTATTACAGAATTACCTCTTTCATTAAACTAACTTTACTACCGGCATCAATCAGAGAAAACATTTTTTTATAAAAAATTTGGATTTAATTACAATTAGTAATTCATGGAGTCTCTTTACAAACAATAATCATATTATTGGAAACACGAACAGTTTTTTTGAAAACATACATTAGAATCATGGCCGAATTTTCTACATAATATTCTCCTTGGACCACAGTGTTTGTAGGAACAAAATTTGAAAATATGTCCTGAACCAGAACAATCAACACAAGTTATTTGGTTCTTATTTCTAAGATTTTTAATTTCAAATTTTGTTTCAAGTTACAAAGCATCTAACTTAGGATTTTTATCACGTCGCTATTTGTGAAATGTACTTCCAGCAACACTGTTGCAATAACAGAAATTTAGAATACTTGAAATATCCTAAAAATGCAAGGTTTGAGTTTCAATTGAAACATCGTTTTACATACAAAATTTTCCTAAAAATTCCAGTTCATTTGTACATGTGTATAACATGATTTTATTGGAAGGTGAAACGAAAATTCCATGTTTAAAATGATTAATAATTGAAGCTTCATCAATAAATTCCCGAGCTTCTTTTACTAACTTTCAATTAGCAATTAAGTATTCGAATGCAGTATTATTTAATTTCAGTTTTCAGTTTTGTAATTGTGTAGTAAGATCTGAATTATTTATTCCCTAAATTCATCAAAATAAGATGTTTTGATATATTTATATAGAAACAGAAACCACTTTGCGATTGTGTAAATAATTTCGCATCACCTATTACTAATCGTTGTTCAATTGTCTTTTGCTGCACCGTGAAAAGATAAAATGCAAAACTTCATTTAAACTTTATTTCGGAAAAAGAATATAGTATTATATATGAATCCTTTTTGTTAAAAGAGCGAAACATTTGGATTAAATCTTTCAGGAGCATCCAAGACATATCGAATATGGTGAAAGATAAATTGCTGTCCTCAGCCGACTTGAAGTCTGCTATAAGTGGAGAGGAATAGAATAATTATTCATTGTTCTTCCGTAGAGAGAAAACAAAATATTCTTCATCAAGGAAACCATATATGTTCCATTTATTTTGAAAAGGTAGTAAATCAGCGAATGAAATTTTTATGTTATTATCTTCGGTTGTGAGTGTTCCAGAAACTTTTGATTGTATAATTTTTTTTACACATATTAAATTACGTTGAATTTATACCTTTAAAATAATGTCGGAATGACTTTCACTATCAAAATCTGGGATAAAACCCTTAAGTGTTTGCAACCACTTTCTTGATATTCTATAAAGTATATGATTGGGAAAGATAGCATTATATAGCAATTTTACATTTTTCATTGCTAGCGAACATCAACGTGTATGCTATCTCTTTAATATTCAATTTTAATTGATCAATTGCATATATATATATATATATATATATATATATATATATATATATATATAATTAATATAGTTATAAATATAATATATATAGGAAATTTCTGAATACTTATTTCGATATATGCTTGAAAAAAATGAGATTTTTAAAAGTGAATATAATTTGGAAGAACTTAGTTAAAATCAAAGTCGACATCACCCACATATATAAGTGAATTTAAAAAAAAATAGCATATCCAATAGGGCATAAAATGGTGGGAAATAATTTAAAACAGACCGAACAATAAGAGTCACTCAGAACCTCTGGGCTAAGAAGGTCTTCGTTTGTTCTCGCAGTTTCCAAAAGAATTGCATCATAATACAAGTACATAGATTTTTTACAACGCAGATATTTGGAAGTTCACCGTTGGACTTCAATCTTATCTAACTAAAAGGAAACATTTTTTTTGAATTCCACTTATAAAGAAATGAAGATAACATTTAAAGATGTTTAATCCTCACTTCAAGTAAAATACTCCATTGGAAAAATACAGGTATGTCTTTACTTCAGTTTTATAGAATATATTGCAGAAAAAAGGAAAATATGAGTCGCTCTTCATTATGTATTCCGCAGCACACGAAATTTAAATTTCAGCCATCATCCATTTTAGAATTGTAAACATTGCAGGCTAAGGAATTTGAGAAAAAGCTGAGCTTTCTACAGTGAGGAGAGTCATACTATCCATATAATATCAAATACATATTTATTGGAGACAAATATGTAAAAGGTCTGTGGACAAAGCTAAGCACACAAATATTTATAATCAATACACGACGTCAGTTCATATTAAGCACATCGTTCGCCTCTCGCCAGTCCATGACTTGTCTCTGCATAAAGGAAGGTGATGTTAATAATAGATGATACCTTATATTAAAAGAGGGTGGTGCGGATGCAAAACCAGAGTTCTGTTTTATTCATTTTGAAATTACAAAACATACGAGCAAGTATAACTCCAATATATATATATATATATATACAGGATGATTATAATTAAAGTTAAAGTTTCTAAACTAAGTAAAAAAACTAATCAGGATGGCGTCAAATTGGAACTGAATATTATTGAAGAAGTGGGAAAACGTATGGCATAAGGATATAAATAATTCCAAATTTTAGCAACAGCTGGAACTGTAAGCATCATAATTTAAAAGGGTTAGATTACAAATGCCAAATGAATCGCAAAACAACGACTAAGGAGTAAGTTACACGTTAAACCAACTGTTCTCTCCAGTGTGCATGACTGCATATGTGTGATATTGTTGGTCACGTAAGCCAATCCACCATTGCAAGGTCGTATCACATCGTATGGGAAAAATCGGTTTTTAAATTTCGCGAAACTGGCGCAAAACATGTTCAATATGCTGTCCACCGTTGTATGCAACAAGATGAAATCGAGAAACAGCGTGTTCCATAACTGACTGAAGTGTCTCCGATGTCAATTTCAGAATTGGTTCACCTTCATTTCAGCTAAGTGTGCAATCGGAGCACTGAATATAGCATCTTTCAGATAGCCCCACAGCCAGAAGTTACACGGATTAAGATCAGATGTTAGAGGTGGCCAGGCTGTAGGGAAATGATGGCTGATAATTCTAGTATTTTCGAAATTCACTGCTTCACTGGATTAGCAATGTGAGGCGGAGCGCCATCTTGCAGGAAAATGATCCCATCCTGACATCCACGCTGTTAAAAATCTGGAATGACGTGATTGCGCAAAAGACACTCACAGGCCTGTCCAATGTTCGGGCAATTACCCGTGCACTGCACAGTTGCACACCATCGTTCGATTCCTCCTGCACTGCTGTTGCCACTTCTTCAACGACCATCAAATCAATTTGTTTCCTCGCTCTACCAGATTGCACATCAAAAGAACCTGTATTTTCAAATTTCTCAATCATTTTCTCCACACCATTGGCAGTCATCGGTCCAACGCTTTTTTTAATGCCCTTGAGTGTCCGGAACTTCTGCTGAGCTACTGGTGCACAGTCATTGTTCTTGTAAAAAAACTTTACAAGCAGAGCGCAGTCCTTCAGTGAGACAGTCATGGTGAACTTCTCAGACGCAAAACGAGGAAAAGATGAGTACCCGGCGTTTTTATAACAACTGAAATGAGTCGTGTGACAGGTATTTTTATTTACATATTTTGACACTTTCTGCGCCATCTGTTGCTAAAATATGGAATTATTATTTCCTTATGCCTCAAGTTTTCCCTCTTCAATAATTTTCCGTTCAAATTTGGCGTCATTCTGATCAGTCGTCCTTTTATTACAGCTTTTTGAAACCTTAACTTTAATTATAATCACCCTGCATATTCAACTACACACACACATACACACACACACACACATTTATCATTATATATATATATATGAGTATATATATATATATATATATATATATATATATATATATATATATATATATATATATATATATATATATATATATATATGGCTTCTATATATATAGTGGGGCAAAATTGTGACACTTTTTGAATTTTTAAATTTGTATCCTTTACGAGAAAGTATTACATCTTTCGACAAAAATGCAAAGTCGTATACATCATTTTAAAGAGAATCGTATACTGAAATCTGTACAAAAACAAAATCCAAACATTTGTAATATAAGAAAATTTATCTGCATTTTAATATAAAAAAATGCATTTGAAGTGGCTTGTAATGTCAAACTTTCCTGGCCAATAACTGCTCTTATTCTCGGCACCAATCAAACGTCAACAATGGCTTAAGAACTAATGAAATGAACTTGATCCAACAGTATATAAGATGCCAGCTGAAGCTAACATCATGTTTATAGTTGGAACAAGTTATTATTGTGTTCTGTTTTGTAGAAGTGAGGGGGAGATTGTTTCTTATGTAATCAAATTACAAGTATGAATTGCTGTAAAAAATTTTAGTATTTATTTCAGAATCAATGACATCAAATAAAAGAATAGATTGGAAACATAGAAAGAGAAGTGAGGATTTTGTGGTACAAGAAAATGGCCTTTCCTTTGCTGAAATTGCAAGATAGATGGCTGGTCACTGACTACATCTCGAGTCTGAAAGATTTGTTTACAATATCAGGATACAAACTGAATAAAAAATAAAGCAAGAAAACGCTTAAAAAGGTACACCACATCTGTTGATGACAGAAGAATAAACATATTACGTCTCCAAGGTAGAAGAATGTCATCAAAGGTCATCAGGAATGATTTGAATGATCCTGGTGCTTCTGAAAGATCGAGAACAATCAGAAAAATATTAACAGATGTTGGACTAAGATGTAGATTTCCCCAAGAAAAGCCTTGTCTCAATTTACAGCAGCACAAAAAAAGACTACATTTGACAAAGGAACACATTAATTTGACAGATGATGGACGGTCATAAATTATTCGGAATGATCAAACTAATATATCGTTATTCTGTAGTAATGGGTGAAAATATGTAAGACGTAGAATAGGAGAAGAGCTACATCCTGACTGCATTCAGGCACCTGTGAGGAACCCACTTAGTGTTATGATTTGATCATGTATGTCAGTAGATGTTACTGGTCATCTTCATGTCATCGATGGGACACTGAATGCCAGAAAATACATTGACACTATTCTTGAACCAAATCTTCTATCTCCCATTAGGGATCTCTTTCCCAACAATGCTTCATTTATTTTTCAGCAGAAATATGCTCCCTGCCATATAGTAAAATTATCGAATGATTCTTTTGTACAAAGAGCATTGAATTGTTGTCCTGATCAGGAAACAGTCCTGACCTCAATCCTATTGAAAACTTATGGCACCATTTGAAAAATATTGTCCAAATTAGGCGCCCATCAAATAAAAGGGAACCAATTGAAGCTATAATTATTTCCTGGCATAATGTAATAACGCAGAAAGAGCTCAAAACTCACTTCAGCTCAAAGAAACATCCATGTGAAACTGTAATAAAAATAAGAGCTACCCTTCTAAATACTGATAATCACTGCAATAATCAGTATCTAATGTATATCAATAATTATAGCAGCTTAACATATTTGTATTACAAATATATGAATTCTGTTTTTTGAATTCAGTTCAGTATATAATTTTTTAAAAGGATATATATGATTTTGCATTTTGTGAAACGAATATTTTCTGTACACATAAAAAGTGAAATAACATAAAAGTTTTTTGAATGTTTCCACAATTTGGGCCCCCACTATCTATCTATTTATCTATCTATCTTACATAAATTAAAAAAAATACAGTCAAGATATCACAAGATCACTTTATTCAAAAATAAAACTCCTCAATCATTTCAAGAATATTCGTATTATAAGAATAAATAAAGAAAAACAGCAAAATGAGTTCTGTTTTTTAATTTTTTATTTTAATATTGGTGAAAATGAATCGTAATTTGCTTGACATAAATAAACTTTGATCTTTATATAGATAAAATTATTACCGATTCTAACATTTAGTCTATATAAATTTCTAAGCTCTAACAAAACTTCTTCCCTGTTTTCCAACTACTCATAAATTGAAAGCTGCAGGCATATAGGGAATTCTATTTTTTTTAAAAAAAATATATATAATTAGTGTGCAAATTTTATTCTTCGCTACTTTCAAAGTTTGCGTAAGTGATGGGATTTTATGTAGCAGAAAGTTAAGAAAAAAAATGGAAACTCAAACGCACGGAAAATATCGATATTCGATTCTCGAATCTCAATCGATTTTTATAGTGATTTTCTGAAACTAAAAATACATGCATACTGTTTCATATTCAAAAAGAATTACTTCTTGTTCTTGAATATTTTTCTGATAACTCTGCTTTCTTTTTTGAAAATAAGAAAAAAAAAATATGAAATATAACTCGCAATTATTATTTATTCTAACGCCTACGCTACATTCTTTAATTATTGATTGTATAATAAGCGTTTTCTTAAGACACTAATAATAAAAAGTGTTTTAGGTTTCGTGTACATTGTAAATTTTTGATTATCGCTTAGAATCTGTGAAGATAGCAGTATATATTGTTGATTTTATTGATACTTTAAATTTCATAAAAATCATAAATTGAGAAACAAAAACTCCTAAAGTCTTATACATTTCAGAATAACAGTATAAAGTTGCATTTATAATAATACGGCAACACCGTTAATTATTTTAATTAGACTAATGAATATATATCAAGGGTTTTATTATGAAATACTTTAATTTGAATGAATACTTGTATCAAATTCTTATTATCTTCCAAAAATGCGACATTTTAATCATTCTATATGTAAAGATACAATTTTTTAATTGGTATGTGTTCTTCAATATAATATACAACTCCGGGTTACATAGTATCGTAACTTAATACCGAATAAGTCTTTAATTATAAAATTATACTTTTGACTGGTTACTCGGAAAAAAGCAAAATGATTGCGATAGTCTAGTGTTTATGGTCGCCAACTCACGGCTAATGTTGTTTTGAGTCATGGGTTCGATTCTCGATACTACTAGTATCCCACCATGTAGTGAGGATTGTGCACTTTAAATCTGTTGAGGTACCAAGTTCTCTCGTTGCAATGGGGATGTTTGTAGAGGAAGATTCCAGCTAATGTGTTGTCTTCGTCCCTTGATACACGCTCAAAATTACGAAATCCGTCACCAATGAACATCGTGGCACTTCTAATTGTGACGATAATAATCAATCAATTCGTCAGCTTAAAGCAAGTTCTAATTTTTCCATTTTCAAAGTATGTCCAGAAATATTGTTTTTTATTTAATACAAATTGAGATTTCATCCATCCAATTAACATATTTTTAATTGGTCTCACACAATGAAATCTAATTAATTTTTAGACGATTTTTAGCATGAAATAGAACAAAAACAAAATACTTGAGTTAACATGTATTTAACTGCTAAAATCATAATTCACATGCACCATACATTATTTTGAATTTATTTCGACTATTATTACTTTTAATTTTTGATTTTTACAGAATCTATTTTTGATTTTTATAGCATCATCATGCAAATTAGTAGAATGAATTGTTCGTTACACAATTTAATTGCGCGTCTTAATAATGTTTTTATTAACTGAAGTCTATATCGTAATCAAAGAAGTAAAATTCAGATATATCAATTAAAGAATTAAAATGCAGATATATCAATTAAAGAATTAAAAAGCAGATATATCAATTAAAGAATTAAAATGCAGATATATCAATTAAAGAAATAAATTACTGTTTCGATTAGTTTGTGTGTTTGTGCCTTTTCAGAAATAGGTATGATAAAAAAATATATAAACTAAAATAACCGTTCTGTTCTTGACTGTTTCAGCTCCTCTATCTATTTTTATCACTTATAAGTTGTATAAACTGAGATTAGGAATTCCTTTTCCACTGGCAAGCTTCAACTAAAATCAAGAATTTCTATTCTAAAAGAGAGGTAGAATTTTACAACCTAATAGCTGAAAATGTTTTAACAATAGTGAAAAGAAAAATAGATGTAATCTTTTAAACAATGAAAAAGGCAGAAGAATTGGAGAAAAACCTCCCATTGTGAAAAATGATCATTGAAAATCGCATACTTGTGCTTTATCGTTTGCAGAGAGCGAGAAAGTATTGAAGTGGTTTCCATGGGGGGTCAGAAACGATACTGTAGAATGAAAAGTAGAAAAAAAAAATCTAAAAATTTATACCATTTGAAATCAGATGATGCAAAGATTTCATTTTTCAAGGATCATTCACTGAGAAGAAACACAATGGGAACAGTAATGTACCATTTTCAAGGATCTTACGAATACAAGAAAAAGAGTTGTATTATCATTCTCTTTTACGATTTTATGGTGACATTTACAGTAAGGAATAAACTTTTTTCAAAATAGGAAGAATTTGACAAAGACGTAGAGTAATATTTTCAGCATACATAAACATTATAAAATTAGTTTCTTTTAAGATTAATTATGTGTTATATTTTGAATCACATTCATTTAATTTTTCAGTTGCATTTGTCCATAATAGTTACGGCCAATTAAGAAAAATAAATTATTAAATAAGAATAAAATAAATTACGAACCAATTCTACTTTATTCTGAGTAAATTTAGAACGGAGCCTATTTTATTGTTAAATAAACAAACGAAACAATGCACAAATTTTGTTTGAGAATTTAAAACTTTTTTTAGAAAAAAAATCGAATTACATTTTATTAAAATATTGCTACCATGATAATACGCTTAATAACGTAGTCAAAAAACAGTTAATTAAAATTTCATTATATAAATATTTTTTCTTTAAATTTTAGAATCACATTTAAATTATATGGATATAAATACTGATTATAATTAATTTTTTTTTATAAATAAGTAAAATTCACAATGCATTAAGAGGTAACTGCTGAGATCAAAACCAACCACAAAAAGATTTAATTCATTTTAATGTACTTGTTTTCTTGTTACATTGTTATTTGATAGTAATTTGTTATCTGATATTTCCTCTGTCTCCTAATAATATTAACAATTGAATATTTAAATAGGAATTATAAGTCAATACTGTTGTAAGTTATGTTATAAATTGAGATGCACTCAATCAAAATAAATGTTTCATGACACTTGTCTTTTGTTTTGACATATTTTTGAATTTGTAAGTTAACCAAATTTTTAATAATTATAAATATTTTTTTTTCTAATTTCATCCGAAAATAAGAAATCAATTTCGAATTTAATCTCGCTCTCTAGAAAATAAATATCAATCAAAATAAATATTGCTTTAACTCAGTTTAATATCAACTTATAGTAAATGTACGATGAGTAAAATAGTTTTTAAACAAAGATTTAGCTACGATTGTCCATTCTTGATGCAACAAAAGAAAAACAAAAAAGTTGAACAAAGTAGCTTTTATATCAGCCAAAAAACTTATTTAAATTATAGCTCCCCCATTTAAAGATGAATTAAAAACTTCACGTTATATAGTTCCGAATCTAATTCTACTAACACTTGTTTCACTTCTTCGGCACTCTATGAGTATCGTATCATTCCAATAGGAACCTCAGTCTATGAGTATCGTATCATTTCAATAGGAAAGTACAGTATAGCTTCTTAGAGATTTAGAGACTCTTTGAAGGAAATGTCTTTCTAATAGAAAATTATAGTGGTTGGTTAATTAAAATTATTTTACTTAAACCATTAATGTAGGATAGAAATAAATCTTCTGTCCATGTCTCCATAATTCGGTCTTGTGGAAATGGAATCATAACCCCTTCTGAAAGGTACGTGAAATTTAATCATATTCAAAATAATTTTTCAAAGTAAAATAAACTAGGATCCTAAATTTGATAAATTACTATTTAATCAGATATGATGTCGATTTATTTGTTTGAAATCTCTAATTTAAAAGTTTATTGCTATTTCATTTTCACTTGATTAAAAACGCATCATGGATACAAAATTTCTAGTTCGTTTTAAATTGCTAAATTAATTCTTAAGTTAATTAATATAAGAATGACACCAGGTTCCAGTAGAAAACAGTAATTAAAGATAGAGTAAATATATATAAAACGAAACATTTTGAAATAGGTAATTTATTGCTGTCATAGGCTGATCAATTAACTTGCAGATGTACATTGTAAATGAAATGAAATTCCATCAACATCAAAAGAAGTGTTAACTGTTTTTATTTGGTAAGATGTAATTATACAATTCAGGAAACACAAATAATGTTTTAAGAATGAATCTTGAGTACAGTGAAACTAAAAATGCTTCTCTTATCATAAATATTACTTTCCATTTTATTATCAACATTTTTGAATCAATATCTATTATTTTCAGCTTATTATTATTGATTTGAAATAAATAATAATAAAATTTAAATAAGAATGGGAAAAAAAGAGTAAAGTTTAAGGTATACGTTGAGGGGTGGCTGATTGATCCTCAATATTAAGACTCCAGTATTCAGAATAGTTTACCCAAAATTGATGCATTTTAGTTGCTCTCTAGAAACATCTCCATAAAATAAACCTTTATTAAAAAGCCCATTCTAAAACAAATATAGACCACAAGAAACACTACCCTTCTAAAACAATCATATTTGTATGTAAATATAAACATTATAGTAAACAAGAGCGAAAAGAAAAGAGAGAGTGATCAAACAGTTCTCTCGTACTGTTTTTATACATTAAATTGTTATGACGTTTCAACTTGAAATTATGCTTAATCTGTTGGTGGTTACAAACACGCCACCCAGTTAAACTTGTTTGAAAAGTTATAATATCATCAGTATGATGATACGACACTGACGAAATTATTCTTCACTTATTATTTTCCCTAGCAGCGTGGTGGCCAGAACAACAATAATGGAATAATTCTGGCATTCTTTCAGGGATTTAGCGGAAACTTGAGCCTTCGCTATAAATTAGCGCAACTGGTTTGAAAATAGTAGACATCAATCTCAATATAAAATTAAACACCTCGTCAAATCCTATGAACCATCCTAAATTAACATTTAATATTATAATTTACTTTTTAATAGCGAAGAAACTCTCATTAAACTTGCTCATAATCTAGTCAAAACTCTACTCCAGTCTGGTCCCTCACTCTTATACTAGCTTACATTAGGCCAGCTCGCTTCATCCAATAGAAACACTCCTTCTCAACCAATCTAACAAACCTACATACTTTAGAAAGACCTTTGGACAAACAACAACGCTCTCATGACGTCACTACCACCCACTCCCTTTCTCCACTCTTGAATAAACTACCCACTGCCCCACGCCTAGAACCATGACCTTCTCTAGAAGAAAACTGGTTTCTCATAGGTCACCTCCCCTCCCCTGCCTTTTCTGCAGAATCACCGATTGGTAGCATGTATATTGCTTTTATCATGCAAAATACCTACTTCTCATGTAGTCCATACAGCTTTTCAGATTCGGATTGAAAGGCGGCTCTGCTGAATAAGCGTCTGTACATAATTTTCTGTAGAAAGAAAGGTATTCGTACATCAGTAAAACGCTATTTTTGTCAAAATCTCAATTTCCTTATTTTAATGTTATTTTATAATTTAATTTTTTTTCTTCTTTCCAGTAGTGTTTAAGTTTGCTTATACCTTGTTTAGAACTTAAGTCATACGGATTTGAATTTTACTAGGTACCTAATTATTGAAACTACTAGTCTGCCGTCAGGATGTAAGAAAAAAAAAACTTTTTATTTGTATTTTCATTTTTCAAAATATCGTTTGCATTTACGATGGTACAAAATAAATAAATTTTAAAATATCAATCTGAATTTTCAGAACGTTTGAAAACATGGCAACAAGTTTTTAAATACATTTTAATCTAAAATATGTCAAAATAAGATAAATGGTGTTTGTTTACTCCAGTTGTTGTTTCTTAGCTCTACGACTAATAATTATTTATCGATTTAATTCCAAATTTTTTTGAACGGAGGAGGTTTTCTTCCGTTTACCTTTGGATAAAGTTAAGGAAATTACAAACTTTGCACATCTTGGTTTGATTGAAATTATTACAATCACCAGACCCTGTCTCAATGGTGTTGCAGAAGCATACCTTTTCACCGATCGTAGTAACTCTCTCATTGACACTTTCGAGCAATTCTCACGATTACATACTTCATTCACATTCTGGTATCCTGATTCCTCAAACTTGCCAAGATTATGCACCCCAGTCTATGATTGACCCGCCATAACCATGTAGAATTCCAATTTGGTACGCAGGGATTCTGCATCATGATCTTGACACCTTATTGTCAGCCTCTCATAACCGTAAAGTATTTGGAACCGAGACTCATCACTCCATGCTATTCGTTTCCAGTTCTGTAGAGCCCATTTTCTGTGTTCTCTACCCTAGGCAGGAAATACAGATCAATAGCGTACAATGAGCAATAGTACTCTCACCGAAGTCCGCATAGTGAAGAGAGCATTAATGGTCCGTTTAGTTACTGTCTCTACGGCCTGGTATCCTGATTCAGCTGGGTGGTGTGGCGACTAGTAATCACCATCAGCCTATTTCTATTCTCTCATTATGTGGACGAGCTGGCTATTCTGGCAAGGCAAGCATGTGCAAAGGATGTGAAGCTGAAGTAAACTGTGGTCTTTCTGCTACTGCTATTTAAGGTAGCTCTAACTGTTTACAATCAAGTAGAAAGGACCCACATTCGGGTTTCACAGTTCTCTCTTTTTTTGTCCCTAGACTAATTTATTTTAAATAATTTTAATAAAAGCATTGTTAATGTTTGTCATTTGTGCTTAGTCTCATTTTGTGTGAAATTTATTCACCTTTTGATTTGGAGTCCGTTCCCGTGATTAGTAAACCACATATTGGTAAAATTACCATAATGGTGACCCGGACGTGACATCAGTGTATTGCACTATTGATCGCAAACTTTTGAAGTTGAAACATGGGTGACCCCTCAGTCTTTCACACTATAGACTTTTGCCGTTTTTTCGAAGGACCTTTTCCATTCTTTTTGGAGATTTTTCAGCTCGTATTTTTGACGCGAACCTGTTTTGTTCATTGCATTATTTGCTTTGCATTTAACAACCGGATTTGACTCTTGCACCATTTCTTAATTTGCTCAATTTGGACTTCATATGCTTTACTTTAACTGAAGTACCATGTTTAATTCTGATGTCTGCTCAAACGCTCTGTCGTAGGGATGTTGCCTCTACTGACCTTTGCATACAATTGATCTGGAATTAGATTATTAGATCCATCCATACACTCTCGCTACACATGGTTCTCATTCTTCAGCATTTGGGATAAATTGACCTGCTTTGGCTCTTGAGGCGTGGAATATAATCAATCTCTTGAGCTGGACTTTCGGATCTTGCATTAGACCTCAGTGCAGCCTTGATTTTTATTTGGCATTGTGCTGGACACTTGAAAACTCTACTTTATTTAACTTAGGAACAAAATCTCTAGAATAGCATTCTTCTAGTTATTTTCTTCAATAAGACTTCAGATGTACCTACATTTATCATCCACAGCATAGCTCATCAAACTCTTTCTCCAGCATTATGGTGGATAATCTACCTCGACCTTTTGAAGCTAACTCATCAGTTCACAGATGCAGTCAACAAGGATACTCCATCTGCTCCTTATTCTGATGTCATCACTCGTTTGGTAGGCGTTCCCGTCTTGTATCGTGTTCCGTTTCCAGTGTTCACCGTCTTTGAGACTGCATGAGGAATACTTTAGCGACTGGTGATCACCACTAGCCTACTGCTATTCTACCACTATGAGGACGAGCCTGCTATTCTGGCAAGGATAGCATATACAAATAATGTGAAAGCTGAAGTGAATACATTTGAAGTTGAAGTGAAGTAACATTTTGTATTTAGTCATTTTGTGTGAAATTTAATCATCTTCTGACCTAGAGTCAGTTCACCATTGTTACTAAATCACATATTGGTAAAATTTCCATAATGGTAATATTAGTTGATGTTTGGTTTCACTGAGTATGCACAATACAGCTGAGCTGACTCATGCCACTCTTGTTCAAGGCTAATTATCCTTTGCAGTTTGCCCGATCTCTAGTTTTTTCATCAACATCTGCGTGTTTCGGAAAAACTTTTAACATAACCGACCTTGAAAATCCTAGCTCTCTAACGATTTCGGAGGTTGAATGATTCAAATGTCGAGTGCCTCCTATTTACCTCTATAGAGGTCTTTTTAATCAGAAGTTCAACTAATACTGGGAATTAAATGAGTGATTGACAATTACCACAGTTCAAGATATATATGCAATTACCAAAGTACCCTACGCGGGCATAAATGAGGCGCAGTTCTACACAATTTGTATTGCATTACCCATATGTATTTTATTGAATATATTAAATTTACACAAGATGAATATATCCAAAGGTTTAAAGGGGTTAGCCATACACCTCAACAGAAATGAAAAATATTATGAATACCAACAACATTCAAAAGAAAATAGAATTAGCAAAATATATCTGATTAGATGATTGGCTAAAATAAAGAAGTAGGAACCGGAGTTAGAAGCCAAAGTTGAGGTTGAAGTTACTGTTTATACATTTGTATATAAGGACTTAATTTCCCTATATTACTACTGTTTGTTCATACTTGACCAGTTCGTTTATTCACTTTTTTGTGCGATACCACTGGGGATAGAACAAGAAATTGTAGGAAAGCAAATAGCAATCTAAGTTTCAATATTTATGGATATATGTTATAAACATTTTTATTTAGTAATATCTAAATAGTTACTGTGTCTTTAATTTCACAAAGTAATCGAAATAAAATATACCATACGTATACAAATGCTGATTACCCTAATAAAATTTGTATCTAATTTTTGTTCTTTGAGAATAAAGCATTTGAATCATTATTTTTTTCTGGGATACATACTTTTTCTTACTACTTGGTAGATGACATTGCTAACTTCTGCTTAATCACTTATATCACTTGGTGTGAGCGTTAAATCAGACATTTTGCTCATTGATTTCCCTTGTATCACTGCGAAAACTTATTTTATTATTTTGTATAATTCGTTAATAATTGTTTCTTTATTAGAATTATGTTACAAATCTTTTTGTGCAATAGGGTTATTAAGTTCATTCACTTTTTGAATGATTTAATGAAGAGTTTATTTTTAATTCATATCTGTACAAATGCATCTTTGATTTTTAACCATTATTCTTATAATTTAAAGTTGAAAGGATCACTTTAGTCATTACACACACATTTTATATTCTATAGTAACTCAGCATTTAACACTCTATAGCCTATTAAAGCATTGTTTACAATATATTCAATATTTGGATTTTACAACTTTTCAATTTCTTTACATTTTCTACTGATAATTTATTTAAAAGTCATTGTTTTTTCATTTTATTTAATTGATTTCTTAAATTTACCAATATATGTATAGTGAATAGTACTTTTAGAAATAAATATCAATTTTTTATTAATGTTTCTTTGATTGTAAAGTTTTACTTGTATATTTTTAGGATTTGATACATGTTTAAAATTCAATATAATACTTTATGAATACATATTGCCTGTGTATGTAAAATTTGTAACATACACAAAATTGTACTTCCTATTTAATCTTCATCTTCCTGCATTACTAATCGGCAAATGATAAATTAATTATTCTTAAAGATTACTATTTTCTGAACCCAGCCTAAAAGTAATAACCAATTTAATTTCTTTTAATGGTCATAGTCTGAAATGTTTAAAAAGTATAAAACGATGACTATTACAAAATGGAATTTACAAAAATTTACAATCCATTTCAAAAATTTTAAGGTCTTCTATCGGTTTACATTGCATTTTTAAGCTCTCTCATAAGATAATGAATAAAAAAGGAGCTAACATTTGGAGGCCTCAAAGCTTATCCGAATCCTTCCACACCAGACTCATATACATATATATATATATATATATATATATATATATCTGTGTGTGTGGCTTTCTGGAAGAAACATCCGATCATAAAAGGCGCTGCCTTCGTTACTGAAAGGAGCACGCTATAGAAAATAGAAACGACTGGAGTCATAGGAACATGGAAGGCTCCCTTTTGATGTCTCGTAGCCATAAAGACGATTTGTGATTTTAGACGTTAAAGACGATAATTATTTTTGTTTTTCAATCTTACTGTGAAATGTCTCATCCAGTGTGTGCAATAAATGTTAATGTGAAACGTCAATATTAAATGCGCTAATATTTAAGATTTGATTTTTTAATTAGAACAATTAGTAACATCGGCTATCTCTCCTTTTTAAGTCTAGTTTAAGCTTACATCTAGTTTAAGCTTTGAAAACGCAATATTGTTGCCAAACGTTTTGAAGTAATTGGGTGTTGCCAATCAGCAGATCATACAAGCACGAATGAAACAAATAATTTACAATAAAAAAATATCGTGACTATATATTAAGATAACGTTGTAGCCGTTGTTAAAACGTTGTAGCCGATGTAAAATCCCACGGGATTGAGATTTCAACCTTATAACAAAATTTAGAGAAGGAATATGATGAAAACTTTCGTGGAGATAATATTAAGCACAAATCAATACAAAATTTTGAATTTTATATTTTATTCATTTTCTATTCAGGTATAGTTTTTAATAAATGAAAAATTCACAAAGTTCTTAATCGATAACATATAACATTTTTAAATAAGGTAGGTAGCGAAGATTATTTATTATTTTTAATAATTACATTCCTAATTTTGAATTATAAAAACCTTCAATTTTAAATTAATTCAAAGCTAATCGGTGGATAATATTCTTTGTTAACCTGTCTCTTGCTAACACAAATAGATTCAATCCTTTTCCCACACGTGAGCATGCAACATATAATTGCCCTTGGGAAAACATGGATTTTCCAAGTCTAAGCCACAAATTGACATTGTTTAGCCTTGAGATTTATTAATGGTTTTAGCGAAAGCTAAACGAATTAGAAACTGAAGCCTTTTGAAGTGTATCATAGATTATGACGGTATCATTAGAATGCGTGGCAACAGAACCACTGTAAACTTTCCTGTACACTTTCCAGTCAAAATGTTTGCTTCAAGAATATTTCCCGTAATATTTTTCATGATTACACGTGTACCATTGCATAATCGGGGAGGATTCAAATTATGTAGAAAAATAATAGGTGAACCAATCTTCAACCGATGATTATGTGGTGGCATTCCGGGCATATCCAGAAAATTTAAAAATTCAATTTTAAAATTTAAGCTTCCGTTTTCAATAACAACATTGTCGATTGATTTAAAATACACCAGATTACTTGGTAAGAACTGTTGTATGTGGAAATTAATTTTTTTAACAACAACATTTGGGCTGCGACAATATCCCGATTACTGAGTCAATTATGATCAAAGTGATTATTCTGTATGTCCGGGAAGATACTCTCATTTAATTCACTTTTTGCCTTAACAGTAATTGTTTGGCAATTTAATGCATTGCGTATTTGGTTGCAGTTCTATTCTACAGTTTCCAAAACCTAGCAATTGTTAGGAAAAGATTTGTGCTGAGTGATCATTTTGAAAATGTACGCGAATGTTTATGGTCTGTCGAAGTATTTAGACACTTTGCCATAAGAACGATTGTTTTAAATATGCCCTCATCTCATTGGCGAAAGTAAAGAGAGGAATGAATGGAGTGCATTTCCTGGAAAACTATATAGATATATGGTTCAGAAAATTTCAAACTAATATATTCATAATATATTCCTAATCAGTTATCATTGCCACCGTGCACACATTATGCGTAAAAAGCAGTTTTGAAAAAAACATATTTAAAGTTTAAATCATTGTGCCTTTACATTAAATTACCTATGTGGTAGGCTAAAATTCCCCAGTTTTGTATGTTATACGTTCATTAACCTTATCTTGGGCAAATTTTCTTTTCTTTTTAGATCTTTTTTTACGTGTAGTTTTCACACTACATGATGAATGTCGTCTTGATTCAGTTATCCACTCTTCATCAAGTTGAGCAAACTCTTTCCATGTATTTGTTCCTACTTGCACATCAGCTGCATTTAAGACATCAAACAAACCTTGAAACCCTCTATAAATTTGTATGTTGGTCAAGTTAGCGCCAAATCGTAAAGTGTGCAAATCGACGAAAATTTCTTTCGACCTCATTCATAATTTCATGTGCCAAATTACTGCAAACATTCTCCAACTTTTTTTCAAGACAACTAACTGTAAGCTGTCATAGATGAAATGTTCACATTCATGGCTGAACACAGCTTTTATGCAGCAGAATGTCCATTTTCAATAATCCTCAAGCCAAAAACTAATGTAAGGTTGGTGCTATGCATTTTGTTCACTTTTGGAGATGTACTAAAGGAGATGGAATATTCACAGTTTGGACATTTTAGTATCAAATTAAATGCTAAGCCAAGTACCGATTCTTCGAAATTTTTTATACTTTTTTGAAAGCACTCTGGAAAATTCAATGAGGAAATAAAATAATTTAAAATTTTAAAATAAATTAAAACCTTTATTTTTTAAGCTATCAATTTGTTTTTATTGTGACTGAAGTTTTTATTCAATTACTGTTATTATAACACTCCTATCAGTATTCTTATCCACATTATTAGTGTAACGGTTTCCCTTAAGCTTATATTTTCAAATAGAACTTCGATTTTTCCTATTAGCCATCACTTTTAACAAAATACTAATACTAACTAATTAAATCAAAAATATGTATTTGAAATTAATTTCTATCAAAATCAATAACAACATTTGAAATGAGTATTATCATAAGCACAGTTTAAGCTTTGAAAACACAATATTGTTGCCAAACGTTTTGACGTGATTGAGTGTTGCTAATCAGCAGATCCTAAAAGCACGAATGAAACAAATAATTTGCAATAAAAAGAATATCGTGACTATATATTAAGTTAAAAACCATCCTATCTCTCAAGTTGGACTAAATTGCAAACAGTGTGCAAAATTTTATTATATATAGAAACGAAACTTATATAAAGATGTATATATATATATATATATGAATATATAAATATATATAAAGATGTATATATATAAAAATATATATAAAGATGTATATATATA